>JAOBAT010071635.1:0-21735 GCA_026413305.1 Hydrozoanthus tunicans | reverse complement strand
TTGGGGCGGGGGGTTCACATTGACTAGTGAAAAAATATAGACCATGATGATCAAATATAGTACGTAAAAAGTATATTTTGTAGGGGCTGCTAGTATGGGGTATTACTGGTAGAGGCTGATAGTATTAAAGGCTATGACTCGACGAGTTTAAATCCTGGGGGGGGCCGATACTCCAGGCGGGCCAAAATGGTAGAGATGACCGTCGAAAAAGTCCCCAAAACCTATGGCGTATATTTTCCACTGTAAAAATGCTCCAAATGGAAATTACCCCTAAAATACCAATTGAACATTGACATTTTCCCTAAAATTAATTAGCTAACTGTAGCGGGTCGGCGCTAAGTCCCCCGTGTTGTGCAATTGTGCCGAACGGGCTTGGGCTACCTGTGATGGCACTAGTTATTTTTCTTATACGGCTTCAAAAAAAAGTCTAAGCTATCGTAAATATGATTGCTTTGTTAATTTGTCTAGAAACTGAGGTGACTGTTGGCCTTGGCTTAATTTTTAACTTTCGAATAAAGTTGCGTATTTTCCCTCGATTCGCGATAGTTTAAATTCAAACTTTGTGCTCAGATGGCAGATGACGTAAAGTGACTAGTGTACATGAAGGGATTGCGTTACACGTCCCGTCACTTTCTTCCTCAGTTGTGCACACACAAAAAACGAAAGTGCACGTGATTTATCTACGGTCTACAAAAAACTTCAAGATCTTGTAAAAAGTATGCAATAATAATGGACAAAGTTTTAGTAAACCAATGTGTAAATTGAGTAAAACATATCAAAAGTCCGAATCTGTGCAGCCTTTTTAGTTCTCAATGAGATCTAACTTTAATTCACCAAAGGAAATTCGACAGATCGGTGCGATACTTATAAATATCCAATTCTCTCACGACTAGGGTCTGATTAGACGGCGACGTTTCGGCTGCATGTAGCCTGGGTTCTCCTTCCCCCTCTTCCCAGTCCCCCGTCTGCCGGCTCCTCGACTTGAGCCCGCCTAATCTGGCGACGAGGAAACTTAAAAAACTGACTTAATTCGCCAGTTAACAGGACAATTTTCGCAAGTTTTATTCTATCAAATTTGAAAAACGTTTCTCAATGTAGCTTCACGAGACTCGCTGAAACGGAAAATGTTTTAAGCACTAACTGTTTCTTATGTCCAGAGGATACCGAAAGCAACCATGCTGGCAGCATACTGTAATAAATTTAGCGACCTATTTATCACTTTTACTCATCGCATTTAAGCCCGTTACGCAACCTAAACTCCAAGGTTTTAGAGCCATTTATCAATTTCAAATTTAAGAAAACTTTTATTTTTACTTTGCAGGAAAAGTTAAACTATCTACACAATATATTTATTTTTCCAAAATGAAAAAAAAAATCAGCAAATTAAAATCTGGTCTTCTTACTTTAAATCTCAAATAAAACCAAGCTTCACCGAAGACATAAGTTTTTTTCCCAAGGAAACTTGTATAAAATAAAATATAAACTTGCATGCGATAAATATTTTCAGTGTCGATATGGAATTTACACTACTTTACACTAATTCCTGGTCATGGAGCATTCCATGAATTAATCTGGTGCGCCTATGCATGGTTTTCTGTTGTGGTTTTTAAAATGTAGTCATAGTTCTAACCGGAAAGGACGTAAATAAGCAGTATGCAAAGTATTCAAAATAGAGACCTTAAGCACCGCAAAATTTCTCCACGACTGAGGTTTGTTTACCTTGAGAGGACTTGACCGAAATACCGCAGTTTTCGCGCGATTTTTTACTTAAGCAGCGCGCGCCTTGTGAAGACTGACGCGCGCTCACGGAAAAGAGCGCGAACACTTGTGCCCAAACGTAAACAAAGATTTATCATTCATTCTTTCGGTGCTTGATTTAATCTTTTCTGTTGTATTCCAGTAAATTTCGCCCCGTTTGCAGTCTCAACAAGAAAATCAACACGGAGGTGAAAAGCGTCTTGGCGGCCTCCGTGACGATCACCACGACCGTATGTGCAAGTACGCGCCAAGTATTTGAATTCCTCCGTGGCAACACGAACGTCTCGTGCTTAAGGTTTCTAACTAACGAAGTGCGAGGTAATGTGACTTGATTGCTACTGACTTTGAGAAACTTATTTAAAAAATTCCCCTCCAGATAATTGTTTTTTTTGTGAAACTGTCGTAAGCTGTTGCTTATAGTTTCATGATAAACCATCTGTTCTCCGTTGCTCTACTCTCAAGAAAATTTCACGATTCATTTTCGTGTTCAGTTCATTTGTGGGCTTCTTTTTAAGATTAACTTTAAGTAAAAATCTTCTTTTGACACAAAAATTTACTCTTTTTTCGTAAAGAAATTTACTTAGTAAACCAACATCTTTGGTGTTCGGTAAACCTTCAAAACCCGAGATTCACCTGTCTATGGCTCAACAGAATGTGCTAAAATCTTCTCTTGTCTTTTCTGAAGAAGTTAAAGCTCCTCCCACGTGAAACGAAATCTCATTTCATCAAGGTTACCGAGTCTGGAGCACAGCTTTTGTTTTTGACAGCCGTAGAAAACTGCCAGATCAACTGGCGAATACAGACAGCCTGCGAGTCCGAGTGCCAGCGGCATTACTACACAACACCTAGAGTCAACCGTAATCGTTCATATACCACGTAGCTAATGCTCACAGCAGGTGCTACTTTTAAAAAGTTCGGTGCAATGCCTCGGTAAAGTCCACGGACGCCTTCTTCGCTCATGATTCTTCTTAGAAGTGAAACCATATTGTCTCCTTGTCCTTCCCCTCGAGCTTTGGCTGATAAGATAAAAATCGTTAGAATTGGTCTAGATTGCTGAAGGACTGATAAGCTCTAAGCCTTAACCCTAAACTGATATACAAGGCAAGTCAGTTCGTACTGATTGTAAGTTGCAAGAGCATGGGTTAAAAACTTAACGCACATTTTCCCCACTAATTAGCAATCCAGCAGGTACAGAGTGGTTTCACACAAAAGTGTTTAATATGCAATACTCTATTTGATTCAAATCATTTTCTTTCATTTGCTTCTTTAGATAGCCGATCCACTTACAAAAATGTTCCACCAGCCCATTTCAATTGAATGATTTTCCATGATTGCACCAAACTCCTCCATACTCTGTGGTTTTAAACTTTATCATAAGGTAACACCTGAACTGAACTCAAAGTTTTCTTACTAGCTCTTAGCCCTGTACAATGGGTCACTCTACAGCCAAGAAAAAATTGGCTGTATTAACAGGGTGACTGTATTAGCAAGGTTTTTTTCATACAAAAGTGTAAAGCCATTTGACTGCTAGACTAAGCAAAATGTTACCGCTATATCAAGGTGGCTGTAAGGCGGGGTTCCACTGTAGTTTGGTTCTGACTAGGGGGTATACCCCACCAATAGCTCCTTAAAAATGACCAAAACCCTACTCACACTGTGCCTGTAGTTTGGTTCTGACAAGTGACAAAGGGTAACTGGCCAACTGCCCACAGGTACTCGAAATTGTGCCACACGCTAACAACACCAGCACACCTGGGTCCGCTGACTCGTTTTTATGGTAATTTAAATAAAAGTTCTTCAGTGTCTGGAAAAAAAAACTTAAAGTTAAATAGTACACTTTACCTAACATTAATTGCTTTAATTTTGGTACCTTTTAAACTTGTAAGTTCTGGTACACTGTAAAATCGTTTTCTATTAAGTGCATTAAATTAATCCCTTAGTATTTGTGTTAGTGACTGGTTGAACATATATTCAAGCTTGGTTAGTCAATAAAAAGCAAAGGTAAGGATAAGGTTTACTACTACTTGATATACAATACTATTGACAAGCTATTGACTTCCTGGTTTAAACAGATGGTTAGTCAATGCACTCTATTGCTTGTGAATGTTAGGGATTATGGTAATTGTGCTAATGAATGCTTATTTTTAACGATAGATTGCCATTAACACTAACGTTTTGCAGTTTGTGCTAATGGCGTTAAATTCCACGCGCATGAATGTTAAAAAGTGCTATAGATTGCATGGCGATACTATTAAACATTCATGCACATACTAAATGTGCTAATGAAAGTTTTCTCTGCGCTAATGAATTTTGGAATGGCATTGATGAATGTACAGTGATTTTATTGAACCAACGCTCGGCACAAATGAATGACTGTTTTGTGTTAATGACTAGCAAAAGGTGTAAAAGACTATTTTTGAATTACACTCCACTACACACAAACATACCTTCAAGTCGAGACTAGGAGCTACAAAATACATCAAATGAATGAAAAATGTGTGCAGTGTAGCACAATTAAGAAACGGCATATTCGACATAATTATAAAAAAAATACCTCATAAACAGCTAAATCGATTCCTGCATATGGGATTATGCCCAGCAAGCTAGGAAACAGTCCTCTGTAAAAGCTCCTTGGTCCTTCCTTCTCGTATATCATTACAGCTGCATGCACTAACCCCCTATATTGCCCAGTCTTGCGCAGTGCTAATCTCGTTTTCAATACCTAGTGAAAATGTAAAAAGAAAGAAATTTGCTTCTCTTACTTTGTGTTCAACAGTAAAAGTAAAATTGAGTAAAGACAAAAGAGGTACATTTATACACAGCCCCCTTTCTAAATAATTATGTGAATTGAGAACGCCCATTCACAATAATCTGTTAATACCCTCTGCGAATGGGAAACAAAACTACGTGTATCAAAGTGGTTCATATATGCTGGTACTCATTTTACCGATCTCGAATGAAAGGATGGAAAGCTGAGTAAGCTTTAGCAGAAAAGAGGGTTATCCAGATATTCAGTTCTTGGCCAGACTGGGAATAAAACTGGGGACCTCAGGATTGGGAGGCTGTATTAATTAAGTGCCACTAAAAAGGAGTAATTCGCTAGTTTTACTCACTCTGTTTTTCTTAGTTTGCATATCTCGCTATCATCTGACAGAATTTATGATAAAAAAAACATGGCCTACTGCTTGGCAAAGAATGTAACACATAACCAGTAACACAAAAATTGGCATGCAAAGCATGCATGTAGCTACTGCATTCTTGTTTCCATAGGTATGTGCTGTTTAGTATGTACAGCTATTTTAGAAAAGGTTGTTGTAAGGACTACGCACCCATACCACTTACTGTTTAGTTACAGATTACATAAGATTCGTACACTGAATGACAAGCCTATTGTTCGAGATAAGTGGTTATTCGACAAATGACTGACATTCTGCAACATGGAAATTGGTCGGTGCCTGGCCCAAACAATAATTTTATTTTCAATGGATTTTCTTAGCGAGCTCAGTTGGGGGTAACAATAACATAAACATGAGGCCATAATGAGGCGTTGTTTTCTCATCAAGAGATAACTCCTTATGTAAATGCAGCCATAGATGCAGCTAACAATAACAAAAATACATGAGGCATTGTTTTCTCATCAAGCAGTAAGAAAAATTCTCGGGAGTCTTTGTGCGACTAAGTCTTGTGGTTACAGTGGGAGAAAATCTCGAAAAAATTTGTGTGGTCCTTACATCGCGAACCAACCTAAAATCGACTCTATCCATCAAAACGATAGCATTGTAGCTACTGACACGCAGGCACAGTAGCTACAAAAAGCCAAGCTACTTCTTTCCTTTGCAAATTTATGCATTGGTTGAATCATGTTTCTTGCTTAACTTTGCTTACTCTCAACTGAAGGCAGTTCTATTTGCAGTTTGGTAAAGAATATAATGTTCACATATATTAACATGCTATTGCTACCAATGGACTTTAATTCCAGTCCCATGACATACCTCCAAGGGGTATATAGAGGTTTGTGATGTCACACCAGCCATAGATCCTGCTAACAGTCTGTCGGTAACACCCAATTGTTTACCATCAATTGCCAACAGCTTTTTAGCCTAATCAAAAAGAGTTTTAGTAATAAGAACCTGGGGGTTTGACTTTGAAGTCAAACTATATGACTGTGTAAATCATAAAGTTGTTTTATTTCATAGGTGAGTTGCAAAATTCATAAACGAGCAAACAAAACAGACAGATATGAACATTGCTACATACTCTTTCATATGCAAAGAACTTGATTGCTGATTCTGGAGCAATTTTAATAACATTGACACCATTGCCTCTCCAAAGAGCTCGCACTCCTCCTTCTCTGATCATTCGCTTCAGACCAGAGATGATCCCAATTTGATTGGTTTTTGATGCTTTGACCTAACAAGAAACAGACAAGACTTAATATTTTGAAAGAGCAATGCATGTAAAAAAATCTCTCAAAATACAAATGCCATTTATCACTTACACATAAATGAAAACCAAATGCAAATAAAGCAAAATAAAAAAATAAAGCAAGAATTCTTTTGCATCTAGAGTAATGGACACTCTTGTGTCCCATCAATAGATATAACAAAAATGTATTGATCAAAATGATGTTGGAAAATTAAAAAAAAAAATCATGATGTTAAATAAAACTTTTGTACAAACCTGTAATATGACTTTTAATCGGTCTAGAGGTGCAGTTGCTGTCCTGGAAACTATGAACAGCAAAAGAGATTGATACTGTTAGTCTATACTACAGTTTTGCATGAAGTGAAGTGCCGACCAGATTTACGTTGATAGAGCTTCTTGACTTACCAACCCCGGCCCCTCCTCCTGCAACTAATTGTCTCCACCACATTCCAGTTGTCTTTTCCTGTTCAGTGAACTCATCCGGCACACAAAAATCTTCCCCAATATCAATATACTGGTGAGAAATGAAATGAAATGATTCACATTGATTTACACATATATTTTTGGTAATGTTCATTTTGAGACAGTTGTCATCAAGAATTTTATGAAGGAGTGAAAAGTGTCTTCTGGACAGTGTTTTAAATCAATGTCTTCGTTAGACCTAGTTTAGTGATAACTACTCCCATAATAGAAGCAAAGTAAATTTATTTTGTGACATGATATAAAAGAAAAATCCAATTAAAGTTGGACACACCAGCGCTTGAAATAATGGCCAGTCAAGCAGTCAGAACCGAACATTGTCCGGACAAATCCATGGATGAGAATTTTGAGACTTTGACAACCCTGATGAAAATTATTTGATCTTATCATATTCCCAAAAAAGTGATGTTAAACTAGATGGAATTTTGGCTGAGAAATTAGTTACAGTTGCAAATTTATCCAGTTGTCAGTCATGATCCCAAATCGGCTACTGCTGTGTTATTAAATGCTCTTCACATGCCCTGCTGAGTTGAGAATAACCTGCATAGAATCTGGTGCCAGCGAAGGCAAAAAAAAGCAAATAGTGAGAGTCAAATAAATCAGGCCACCCTCTTGCTTCAATAAAACAACTGCAACTAGTTGAGATGAGTTAAAATTAGTTTGTCAGGCCAAAAATGCAAATGCCTGAGCAAAATCATGTTTGACTGGACAATGTATCTGGTACCTACCTGACAGTTATTTCAAGCCCTGCATACAGAGAATATGAATTTTTTAAACTCACTGTAGAATGTTTCCAAAATTGGATGATGTCATGTAAGCTGTGGCCACTGGGGTTAAGGAAATGAAACTCTCGCCATTCATTCCAGTTTACTCTCAAAGTCTCATCTTTGTCCATACTACAAAAGAATAGAATTAAAACCCAAGTTACCTCCACCATAACTGAAACAGAACAGGACAGCCCTAATTAAAACCATGATAAACTAAAGATATTTCTTTTACTGGATATAAAGCAAGTACAAAACAACACACACAATGTCGACAACCTTTACTTTAGTCAAGATACAAACTTGAAGGGCCACAAAGTCATTGACTTTTTTGTACATATTTTTTTATTAGTATTAAATAATACATAATTTCATACTCCTGTTCTGCTGCAAACTTTATTCCTTTGAAGCTGTCACTATGTTTTTGGAAGCTCCAGTTAGAACTGAATTTACCTTGGCAAGCGGTTAGCAAGTTCAACTGGTTGCGATCATACTTCATGTTGTTTTTATTACCGTATTTTGAAAACTTTTAAATCTTTTTTACCTTTTTAACAAAAGATCAATTTCTTGTTGAGTAACATGAACATCCATTTTCTCAAATGCATTGCGAAGCTCTGTAGCAGTGATGTGGCCTGTTTAACATATAAAATGACAATTGAATGCAGTGTAACACAAGCTAAAGTAAGTTGTATCAAGCTCTGGTTAAATAGACCCCTAGTTACGGTTGTTGTTGCATCATGCGTAACTGGGAAGTTGAAAGCTGAGGTTCATCCTTGGATAGCTAGCAGGTTGGTGCTAAGTCCTCTGTGTGGTGCTGAACAGGATATGCAGTAAATAAAGATGCGATTGAAAAGGCTGTGCTCACCAGAGCACTATTGTCTTCATTTCTTGTTCAGTATGCACGTTTGCTAAACACAAGACTGCAAGCAGACTGTCTAAAATCTTCACCTTTCTTCAACCCTAAAAAATACCAGACCCTTGGTTTAACACATTTCCTTTAATAACTCCTGAAAAATACTGGATTGACAATCCCCTGGAGAGTTGTGTTCGAATTATAAGGGAAGATAAACCCAGTACAACAATTTTAGGTTGAATATTTCATGAACCTTATAGATGGGGGAATTCTAAAACTATAACAGTTCTACAGTGGAATCCCGGTTTAACAATCTTCGGTTTAACAATATTCCCGGTATAATGATAAACATTTGTTTCCCCTGCAAAAGTTATAGTAAAATGTATGGGGCAGAACCCGGTTTAACGATATTCAGTTTAATGATATTCCCGGTTTAACGATGGGGATTTTGTTCCCCAAGAGCAAAATTTTTCCCGGTATAACGATAAACTCAAGATGACAGACCACAGGAAATGCTGGTTTCATAACAAAACAAACTTTAATTAATAAACATCCATGCTTCTGTCAATAATCATTGTTCTTGCTTATGCTCCAGCAGCCATGAATGCTGATTGATGTGTTTTAAACCCCTTAGATCATTGTTTATCTGCCTTTTGTTCCTTGCCTTTCAATAGTTCCCTTTAATAATTTTAAGAATAAAATGCCTTTTCCCAGTATAACGATAATTTTAGAAATTTTCCCACAATATCGTTATACCGGGAGTCTCGGTATAACGATATCCCGGTTTAACAATAAAATTTTGACGTCCCCTTGGCATATCGTTAAACCGGGATTCCACTGTACATTGACTTCCATACAATTAACAATAATTTATGTCCTTTAGAACCAGACTGGATGCCTTACCACTGTTGTCAACATCTACACTCTTAAAAACTATCCAGAGTTTCTTCTCATGGTCAGTTACATAATCAACAAACTCTTCAAACGACATGTGTCCATCATTTGTGACATCTCCAATATCCATGATTTGCTAAGATGAGGAAAATTAGGATTTGTTTTAAGTTTACAGAAGATGACATTACACAAAGTTAATAAATTTTGGGCTGTGTCTGCACACTTTAATAAAAATGATTAAAATTATAAATTAAAAGCATTTATAAAATTAATAACTGCAGCTACCCCTTCAAATGGTGTATATATACAATATCCCCATTAAAAACAAGGGAACTGAGAACTTTATAACTGTATTGAGAAAGATGCTTTTTAATTAACCAAAACAGTGGTATGTTTTGAGCAGCATGCTTTTTTCTAATTACTGCATTTTATGCATTTGGTTAAAACACCAAGGAAACAATCTGCTGTTCAAAACACAAAAAATTCACAAAACAATAGTCAAGCCACCAAAAGTAAACCCACTACAAAAATTTGCATTCAAAATTCCAATCATTTTCTAATTTAACTGTTTGAGGCAAAGGTCCTAGCCACGTGGTTAACTGTCAAAGAATTTTTAAACTTGATTCAAAACAATTATAGTTGCGAGGCAAAACGAGTTCACGTATTAAGACTCCCAAAATGAAAATTATGTATGCCATACATTATTTACAACAAAAACCAACAGGCAACCAAGCAGAGCAAATATGCATTTTAGCAATGCAAAATTATGATGGCAGGCAAACAGAACGGGGAGCGAGTGCTGTAGCGCATAAGAAAGAACTTCCTTACTCCAGCTGGTTAAGGGCGTTCAAAAAAACTTTTAATTGTTTGAGACGCCAAAAACTCAATAAGCAAAAGGGTTTTTACATGCATAAAAAAGCTACAACTTCTCAAACAAAAATATAGTTAATTCAATAAAATTCATAACAACGATAAAATTTTAATTGAACGATGAAGACAGATAAAGAGAAGCCCTTTATAGCGACAAGCCAAATCAAAGGTTTTTAAACTAAAACTGATATTGTTAATCAAAACTGAGCACGAACTCTCAGAATATATGTTGCTATAAATCTTCATAGCCTGCCGAATGCAGTTATTTTGCATTTGAATTTGCATGCTCGCTGGTATACCCGCATAATTTAGTTTTAAATATTTCCAAACAAACCAAGCAAAAATCTTTTTAAAATCACATCGGCAAGTTTACTTACTTGCGCCTGACCAGGCCTGTATCTAGAGCCTCCATATCGTTGTAGGCCCTCTGCAAGTTCATTAATATCTATTTTTCCGTCTCCGTTCCTGTCTAGCTCTTTAAATAGCCTCTCTATCCGTTCCTGATCTACTTTATAATCGTGATGGCTATGACGGCCATCCGCCTCATCCGCCATCTTGTTTATTTCCCCGACATGACACCGAAAATTCACGCCCGCGCCTCTCTTGGTCAGCGAAGGGACTCCTGCTCCGGCGGGGTATGTACTTCATATATGGTATATGATTATGTACTAAAATGTCTACGCGCGATTGGTTTAGGAATAGTTGATATGTACCTCCGAAATATGAGCCCGAATGGCGGACGGAAGTAGTCGCTTTGAGACAGTTTCGGATCACGCTATTGAAAAAATTAGCTTTAAAAACACAGCCTTTGCGATATGTTTGTTGTATGTTAGGCTGCTCACGCGTGATTTCGCCTCTCTCAGCGGTAAATATACACTCCAACTGTGGGCAAGCAAGAAAGACTACTAACTACAGAAGCAGAGCAAGAGACAAGATGGGAAGAACAATTTGGCGAGTTTTTGAACAGGCTACCACCAGCAGTTGATGCAGAAGTACTGGATCCCAACATTTACCCAGATGACAACACTGCATCACCAGAGAAAGAGAAAACCGTGACAGTCATCAAATCCCTCAAAAAGAAAAACCCCAGGACAGGACAACCTCAACCAGGGGCTCTTAAAGCTATCGAGAAACTGAAGTATGGAAAAGCAGCAGGACCCGATAATATAGCACCAGAAGCACTTAAAGCAGATCAATGTACAACCACTGGTGTGATGTATGAACTCTTTGGAAATATTTGGGAAGAGGAGGAAATGCCAACGGAATGGAACGAAAGCCACATCATCAAATCCCCCAAGAAAGGAGATATGAGAGAATGTAAGAACTACAGATGAATATCTTAGCTGACAGTGGTTTGAAAGATCCTAAACCGAGTTATACTAATGCGCCTACAGAATGCTGTTGATGCCATGTTAAGAGATCAACAAGCAGGTTTCAGAAAAGACCGTTCCTGCACTGACCAATTTGCTACCCTTCGAATAATCATCGAACAGTCCATCGAATAAAACACCTCTGTCTATATCAACTTCGTAGATTTCAATAAAGCGTTCGATACCACTTTGGAGCCGTATGATGCACTTCGGCATCCCAGGAAAATCCATCAGCATTATTAGGAACTCGTACTAAGCAATGACTTGCAAAGTAGTTCATGCCGGGAATCTATCAGATAGTTTTGCGGTAAGACAGGTGTAAAACCAGGTTGCCTGTTGTCACCATTTTTGTTCCGGCTGGCGATCAAATTAACCATGAAGGAGACGACAGATAAACAACAAACTGGCATCCAGTAAAACCTACAGAAACAACTTGAAGAGCTTGACTTCACAGATAACATTGCGCTTCTTTTTAGCAACAAATAAAAAATGCAAGACAAAACCACAATGACGTTGATAAATTTCGCCAAACTGGGGCTGAAACCGAACGTCGATAAAACTAAGATCATAAAGATTTATTGCACATCAAGTCGGCCAATTGAAATCAGTGACAATCATCAAGAAGAAGTTTCATCACTCGTATACGTAGGAAGCATAGTTAGTGTGAATTGAGGAACTGACAAAGACATCAGATTCAGAAACAACAAAGCAAGCGTTGTTTTTAACTTGCGGAAAAAAGTATGGAATTCGTGTGTCATCTCCTGCAAAACGAAGCTCAGAATCTTCAATTCCATTGTGTCTGAAGATATCTTGGACAGACAAAATAACAAACGAAGATCTTTGGAAACAAAGTCAAGGGGCCATTCAAACACAATTAGGCTAAGAAATGGGGATGGATTGGTCACACGTTAAGAAACACCAAGGCAGTGTTAAAAGACAAGCGTTGAAATGGAACCCCCGAGGTAAGTTAAAAAGAGGACGTCTCAAGAACACCTGGAAACGTGATGTTGAGGCGGAAATGAAAGACTGGGGCCACACTCTGAAAACCTTAGAAGTCCGAGACAGGAGAAAATGGAGGAAGGATCATTTATTACCTATGCTCCAGGAGGAGCAAAGAGCTTAACTAACAGTTGTTACGCCAGCCTCGTTCAACCCGATGGCCCGAGGGCGAACTCGAGCTTCTTCTCATTTTCCTTCTTTACGGCAGTATATTTCTGCCGTTCGTAAAGCAAAAACCTTTGAAAAACATTTATGGGACTTGCAATTCTCTTGTCCAAAGAAAATCTTATATTCGTATCTTTGAATTCATCAAGGTCAATAAAGCGCTGCACTCCAAAGGTTGAATCGTTTTCTTCATCAGGGACAAACGTTAAATTAACGGTTCGTGGAAAGCTTTTCCCCTCGGGTTTTAGTTTTCTGATAACCTCCGTGTACTGAATGCAAAAGATCAGACCCGAGTCGTCTTGTGGGCAAGAAATGGACTGTACTTATTCTCGTTTGCCGACATGGTAACTACATCCATGTGACTGCTTAAATGACGGTAAAGATGGCTGCGTTTCTTGCAGGTCATAGAGCCGTGGCTACAAGGTGCAACATTGCCTGCAATGTTGCGCGCAGTGGGAGAATTGAACCGTGTAGCTAGCTTTGAAAATGTTGCACGTAACGTTGCGCGAAGTAGAAACCGATCCTACTCCTGCAACATTGCATACAACTGTTTCACCTTTTGGCTACACGAAGGGTTTCAGTTGCACTCAACGTTGCATTCAATGTTGCACCATGTAGCCACGGTTTAATTCAAACTTCCCCTCGCGGTTCTGAATTAAAAGAACTCTCCTCCCCGCCAGAACGGTCAATGGGGTTATCAGAAAACTCAAAATCGAAAGGAAAAGCTTTCCGCGAACTGTTAATTCAACGTTTGTCCCAGACGAAGAAAATAATTCACCCTTTGGAATGCAGTGCTTTATTCACAGATGCGAGTACTGGATTTGCTTTGGATAAAAAAATTGCAAGTCCCATAAAAGTTTTTCAAAGTATTTTGATGAAAACCTGTAAGGAAGGCGGAAATATACTGCCGTGGCAATCCAGCTCATGGCTCAAAGTTTATTTCTGACTCGACAGCAGTTAAATTTACCAAAATTCTCGGAGAAATCAATGAATTCAGAAAGAAGGAAAACGAGAAGAAGCTCGTGTTCACCCTCGGGCCATGGGGTTGAAGAGGCTGGCGTAATAAATGTTAGCTAGTTAAGCTCTTAGCTCCTCCTGGAGCATAGGTCATAAATGATCTCCTTCCTCCATTTTCTCCTGTCTCGGACTAGTCTTTTTAGGTTTTCAGAGTGTGACCCTTCACATGTGTTGTTCTAAGCCTCTCTTATCTTTTTCCAAATCTTGAGGTCGAATATATCTCTTTGATAGCGTGGTCGTGAAGGTTTCCCGTGTTTCCCTGTTCTTAAGGAGTCTCGCGTTGTACTTCCCTCAAGGATTTGATGAGTAACAATTGTAAACGTGGTGAAAAGGGAGACATGTTGCACCATCTGTGATGTCAATGTGTTGTGACATACGCACAAGTCCTACCAACTTTAAATCAATATATCCTGGAAAAGGTAATCGAAAACTAGTGTAAGGCTGCTGGCAATGGTGTCAAGTATTCAGTGACCAATAGGGGAGCGGTAGCCAAAGATGGCACATTTGGGTTGCAAGCATCAGCAGTGACGCCTTTGCTTTGAACAATCTATGTTGGAAAGCTTTTAGCAGTGCATGTCAAAGCAGTGGTATAGAGACCAACCAGATATATTTCCAGCCAGTAGAGATTCCACTTTTGATCCAAGCATCGGGGTTCTCATCCATGAACCACACCCCTGTGTTGCTAAACAGCCACGATGAGTGCTCGAATGAGGAAGTTATCTTAAAAGGAATCGATGTTTACAATTTTATCATTTCTTCCGTGGCAACTGAGTAAGTGAGTGGAACATTGCTAAACAATGTTCCACCACTCAATTATCTATGACCTGATTAGAAAACATAGTCTAAATATCAGTAGTCATCATAGACATTTTGAACCATTGTTAAACAATGTTTACGCACACATATAATCTGATTAGAAAAGAACTAAAAAAGCTAATTCCTTCTCGAGCCTAAGTGGCTCATAGGGCCGGCGCCTATCTCTGATTCCTATAGTGTTAAGTACTCTCCACAGTTGCAATGTCATATGCAAAGTTTTCCTTATGACTTCACTTTAAGAGTACGTGTTTAAGTACTTATAAGGGGGTTTGACAGTTGCAAAAAAAAAAACTTTGTAGTAGTTTCTGGCTTGACTTGCATTTTTGGCATTAATGTGCTGCCGAAATAACTCACAAAACTTGATTTTTAGAACTGAAATACATGACTGTGCATTATTACAAAGACGCTAAACTAGTATCGAGGGTACAAATAAAGACTGTATGTGAAGCACGTCATGTAGTTTGTGCACAAGTGATTTATGCTGACGATGCAAGCTCTTAAATTATTTTAACCCAGCTCTAGCGTTGCTTTAGAGCACTTTCAAAAACTTTTGGAGTTACATCGCCACTATCCTGGTTACCAAAGGCTGTACTCTTTTGGCCTCACACTGGCCCTGGCATTTTTGCTTTTGCTACTTCTCCACGAGCGAGTACTGCTTTTGTTACCCAGGGTACATCGCCACATATATGAAAGTAATAATACTTGAAAATAGGAAATGATCTCGCCATCTTTATTTGCTGTCTTTTCTCTTGCACTGTCTGTTTATCTTTTTTTGTTTGAATGATGGTAAACAACACTTATATTTGGACTCTATCTCAAAGTTATCATCACAGTAACGATGATGATGACTT
The DNA here is from genome assembly GCA_026413305.1 of Hydrozoanthus tunicans. Lineage (NCBI taxonomy): Eukaryota > Metazoa > Cnidaria > Anthozoa > Zoantharia > Hydrozoanthidae > Hydrozoanthus > Hydrozoanthus tunicans. The sequence goes on along the minus strand of JAOBAT010071635.1, from coordinate 6,473 downwards.
TGGAACAGAGTTGTAATATAAGACAGTATTGTTTACCTTCATCCATCTTGTTTGTGTGTTAAATACTCGAATCTTGTCTACCATAAACATGTAGTTCCTCAGTTATATTTTAGGCCAGGAAGATGACAATTTCGGCAACACTGCCACAGCTGTAGCTTCACTAATAAGCAGTGTAAATAGTCTCATCGGTTGCTGACTGATCCACAATGCCAGCAAACTGTGTTTTAACATTCTTAAAATGACTGCCTTCCCAATATACTCTTCCACATGAGTTGCAGCAATAGAACAAGGGGTTTTTCTTCAGAACTTCTTCAGGAATAGAGTCCACTTTCAGGATAACTCCACTATTGATTGACAGGTTTGAAAAATTGATGGGTGTGTCAAGAGTCATATTAATGCTGTGTGGGTCAACGCGGCCATGGGCCACATCATAGGCTAAACGAATGTGTGATGAAGGAACTTTGGTGTAGTCTCCTCCGTTGCATACCTATTGGTCAACAAGTTATTTATAGGTTTTTAAAAAGAAGAAATCGAAATACCGTAAACGCTCTAACAAGCCCCCAATCATCTCTCATAAGCCCCCCCCGGCTAGTAAGCCCCCTGCTTAGAGCTTTAAGTTTTTAATAAGCTCCCCCCCCCCATCTCTAACAAGCTCCCCCAACTCACTCGATCCCAATAATAAAGAGGAATGAGCTAAAGGAAGAAATCAAAACACTGTACACACTCTCATAAGCCTCTAATCCTCTCTTCTCCTTTAAGCACCCTGCTTAGAGCTTCAAGTTTTAAGTTACCCCCCTCTCTAATAAGCTCCCCCAACTCACTCGATCCCAATGATAAAGAGGAGTCAAAAACATATTAGGGACCTTTAGCAACGAGGACGCAGAAACGGCGGCAGAAACAATAGTGAATACAATAGCTGCACGTTGGAATGCACCCTGCGGGTCACCTGCATGCTATTGTCTTCAGAATTACGACGTGAAAAACTTAATTTTGGAGTTCTTGCGACCACGGGAACGATAAACAGAAAATTTTCTCACTCTTCTTTTATCTTTATGCCGGGATTTTTTAAAAATCTTTTTCTGTTCACAAAGCGTCACTAGGACAAAAGAAAGAGCAAACGAGCCAGACGTGGTCGGAAAGGGGAAGCAAGAAATGTGTTTTTTGTAAGCCGTCGTCGTCGATGCTTCCGTCCTCGTTGCTAAGGGTCGCTATTTTGTCAATGGTCGTATCTGTTTTGGAATGATGCTAATTGTATACCAGAGGAACATAGAGTCGTTAGCTGCTAATAAATCTGTTTGATATCTGAACTTCATTGTGTGCTTCTGTCTTTGGCCATTGGAAATCTTAAAATAAGATCCCCCCCCCCTCCCCTCGTTGTGCTGGACATTGAAATCTAATATTCAAATCAGACTTAGCCTGATTGATTGAAATGTACCAGAACATTTTTAGATTGTACTGTTCACAGACGTCTTTACCTTTAGAAGTTTTTAAAATAGGTGATTTTCATAGTTAAGTAGTCAGTGCTTCATGTCGATGCATGGGCGAAGACTTGAACATTTGTTTATGAACTGTTAGATAATCCTAATCAATGCAAGACAGTTTCGTTTTTCAAGACTATTGTGAGACAGAGATATTGACAATTAAGTATCATAAAATTAATTGAAAATTGCTGTTCTTCTTGTGCATGCGGAAGGGGATGAATGAAAATAACTGAGAGTCACAGCAATGAATTTCACTATAAGGTGATGGCCATCTCTGTCCATTGAAAAGTTCAAGTCATTATGGATTGAAGAGCCATTGAAATGCTGGGCCGTACGATACTAAATGCTTGAATGAGAACCCAATTTTATGTCTTTTTAGCCAGAGATTGATTTTAAATTCCTAAAAATATGGTTATTACCAACACTCATTTTTAGCGGTTATCTATTTTTGTTTTAATCGCTTAGAGAGAAGATGAACTGCCTCTTACTTCAAAATTTTAGAGATGAGAGACATGGAGGGCATGACCCTTTCTTGTTTAAGCAACAAATGAAATTCTACACAATATACAAACTAATTAAAATGTTTAAATTATATTTCATTTTGTCCAGTATTACAATTTTACAAATAACCAACACACTTTAGTCAAACTTGGATATAATGCATACAGTATATAAATAATTAGTGTTATTCTTGACAAAACTTAGTTGTTAAGGAATATCAAAATTATTTATGAAACTAAGATTCAATTAAAATGTTTGAGGAAAACTATGTCTATCATACTTCTATAAACAAACTTTCCATAATATTAAGCAAGAAGAAAAGTAAAACTTTTACTGTCTTTTAAAAAACATTTTCTATATGCTGATTAAAACCAATGGAACTGCACACAGGTGCTATAAATTTTAAAAATATAGTATTCTTAGGTCAATGGACAGTTATTTCCCTATGCTTGATTTGTTTTGAAGATAATAAACTAAGGCCATACAGTGTCCCAGCAGCAGGTGGGTGGGCAGTTGACATCATATAGATATTGATGATGATGAAACATATATATTACTCATCCCCCCCGATATTCATTCTTATTTCATTTTAGCTTCATTGGTAGTAGTTTTGCTTTATCACCCTTTTCAAAGCATAGAAGAAAGACACAAAGCTAAAAGCTAAACTAACAACCTTAAATATGCATCATAAATAAAAAAAAAAGTTTGATTATTCATACCATCATACAAAGTGTTAGATACAGTAGCAAAAAAGAATAAGAATAGTTCTTGCTTAGTAATACTTGCAGATGTACCCAATAATTTTTTGCTAAAATATTCAAATAAGGCACAAAACCCACAAGAGTTGACATGAAACATTCGCCATCATTGATCACTTTTTCGCGATTGCCACGTTTAGAGACTGTGCTGTCACATTTATCAGTCAATCATCATCAACTTGATGAATTGATAATGTAAACCTTTAGTCATAATCATCATCAGAATCCGAATCGTCTCTTGTGTTTCTTCCACGGATTGTTCGGCTCGTCAGGGGATTTGATTTTGGTTTTCGTCCCGCATCCGGCCGTACACTGAGGTCACCACTGTAGTTTATGGCTCCAGATTGTGCAATTCGCCATTCCAACACTTCAGTCGAAAAATCATCACAGCCGCCTAAGTCGTCAAATCCTACAATTCGGTCGACAAACTTTGAATCTTTCACAATCAGTATGGCTGGAAGAACTCTTACACTCAGTTTTTGCACTAAGAAAGGCGATTTTTCTGCGTCAATCTTGACAAACTTTGTTTCCACGTGCCTCGGAGCAAGGAGTGCCAAATGTTTGTCGACTATCTTGCAACGAAACGTGCTGTCGCGATAAAAATGACAAACAACTCTTGAACTATCTTTTGTCTCAGCGAAGAATTCTTTCTCCCCGGGTACTTCGGAGTATTGCCCATGTCCCTTCTGAAGCCACTCCTCTTTTTGTTGTGCCTGTTTCTTCAGCTGTTCGCGTCTTTTCTCCCGAAGCTCTTCCAGATCATCCGTCGTCATTTCGTCCATTTTTTGTAGTTCAGAGTCAACTTGCTCTTCCATCATTTTGGTCGCTTGTAAGACCGTTTTCTGAATTGCGGCTTCGATATTTCCCGCCATGTTAAAGTAGAGAGTTGTTCAAACCTTTGACAGAGCAAATGTTAAAATGGCGGTTTCCAAGCAAATTTTGAGAAAACAACCGTTAACACGGTGGGTGATAGACTGGGACCCAGTTTGCTCGCTACGAACTGTGGGACCGTTCAAAATGGAGGATCAAACACAAGACATTGGTGTTCGAGAAGAAGTTATGGAAAAAGAAATGAAATATGTGTCTGGAGGGCAATCTTGCAGGAGCAGTCAGAAAATCTCGTTAATGACAAGCCAGGACCTAAAGCCTACTACAGAAGAGGGTAACCACGAAACGACTTCAGGAAAGGAAGCGCAGAAACATTTTTTGGTTCAGAGTGAGAACAAAGTAAAAACAGATTCACCGCTATCGAAGAACCAATTAAAGAAGTTAAAAAAACAACAGAGATATTTGGTAAGGTTTTAATTATAGAATTTTTGAAAAAAGGTTATAGTGATCAAATTTGCATTTTTATTTCGCATCCCCTATTGATTTTTTACTTTTGTTTGCAACTTATATGAACTTAGCGTTACTATAGACTCGCAATCACACACGGGTCTTTGGATAATTTCCGTACTTAATGCATACAGTAAATAATGATAAAGTAACCTGCCTTTCAAGTTTCATTCACCTACAGTTGACTTATTTTTGTTAAGATGAAAACTAATTTTTGGAAAAGAACATATCCTAACAGCTATAGCTTGGCTATGCTTTTTTGTTTCTTTGTGACCAATGGTTTTATGCTGTCTATTGCTAATATAGACTCTGTGTTATAGGAGAAAAAGATGACAAGAAAAGATCGAAGAAGAGAAATAAGACAGAGAAAGGCAGAAGGGAAGCGAAAGCAAGATATCAATCCTGAGTGTGAAGTCTCTTTGCCTCCTCGCAAGCAAATTAAACTGATGAGCTCAGAAGATGCCTTGCCCTTGCGAGTTGCAATTGATTTAAGTTTTGATAACTTAATGAATGAGCGGGACATCATGAAGCTTGTTAAACAAGTTCAACGAAGTTATGCCATCAACCGCCGTGCTGATCACCCCTTACAGTTATATCTTACAAGTTTTGGAGGAGAATCCAAAAATATGTTAGCAGCTGGTGGACAAGGATATGTTAACTGGGACGTTTATTTCAAATCAGAGAGCTTAAAAGAAGTTTTTGCTAAAGATGAGGTGGTGTACCTCACCTCTGATTCACCTAATGTTTTGAATGAACTAGACATGTCCAAAGTACTTGTGATTGGTGGGCTGGTCGATCATAATCACCATAAAGGTTTGTGCTACAAGCTCGCAGTCAAACAGGGCTTTTGTCATGCACAGTTACCTATTGGTGAGTATGTAAAGCTCAACTCAAGGAAAGTTCTAACTGTCAATCAAGTATACGAGATCCTGGTTCAGTACACTGAAACAAATGACTGGAGAAAAGCCTTCTATAATGTGATCCCACCCAGGAAAATTGGTATCGGCAAGTGTTCTCGATCATCCTCTAAGAATGATGAAATTGCTAAAGAATGTGAACAGCAGGATTGTAGTTCAGCTATAGATAATAGCAATAAGTTAGTTGATACTTCATGTAAGGCTGATGATAAATGTGAAAAGGAAGGTAGTAATTTATGTAAAGATACAGAAAGTGAACTGAAAGATGATAATTCATAGATAGTAAACTGTGAAAAGATGACCAGTATTTGTATTGATGATAAAAGTTAACTAAGATGTAAGTACAATTATACAAAGCTCAATTCAAGAAAGACTAGGAAGATCAAGCAATAAAAATTAAAAACACAAATCAACGCTGCTCCACTGGAATCACCTGTGCTCCACTTGGGTCACCTGTGTTCAAATGTGGTTACCTGTTCTCCAGTGGAATCACCTGTGCTCCACTGGGGTCACCTGTGTTCAACTGTGGTTACCTGTTCTCCACTGGAATCACCTGTGCTCCACTGGGGTCACCTGTGTTCAACTGTGGTTACCTGTTCTCCAGTGGAATCACCCATGCTCCACTGGGGTCACCTGTGCTTATTTCTTTCAGCCCCAAGCACAACAAATCCCAACTAGGAAAGAATAATTTTCATAGAACCAGCTTGAAAGAATTTTGTGGTTAGTCTTCACATATTTTTTATTCAATTCCCATTTTCTCATTATAAGACGCCTTACAGTGGGGTGCTTTGTTGTTCAACAGGCAGTGAAGTTTTTGACCCTTTGGAATACCTCGTAATAATAATTTTAAAAAACGAAGGAGAAAACTGCAGAAAAACTTGTTATACGTATATTTAATCATAAAAAACACAGTTTCCTCAAATGTGGTTGGTCTATAAACTGATGTAGTGGTAGAGAGTTATATATGTAATTATATAAGTACTTGACTGAAATGTCTAACAACCTGACCCCGGACTGTGTTCTCTTTGAGTCTTAGAAATATTAAACAGGAATTTTATAGTTAAAACATCAATAACTGAAAGTGGCAAGACTGCCTGGGACTGAAACTGCAAATCTGAAACGTGCTATCAAAAGAAATAAAACGAACACGCCCATTCCTTCCCTCCCGAGCATTCCCTTTGCCTAAATGAGAAGTCAAATTCCTTTAGTTTTGAATTTTTGAATTAAAATTTTAGTAATATATATTACTAAATCGACTTAGTCTGTCTCCCTCCGACTAGGGATCTATTTGCATTTTTAAAGTCTTGGTTGAGTGTTGTATTTCTTGCACTAGGCGTTTTGTGTGAGCTGTCATGTTATCAATTTATTTATCATTAACTGATTTTAAAGCTAGCTAGGCTGCATCTTAGGGAAGAAGTCAAAACAATGGTATTTTTAAGGAACCCAATTTTGTCAGGGAAGGTGGTGGGTGGCGGCACATA
>JAOBAT010071624.1:0-21737 GCA_026413305.1 Hydrozoanthus tunicans | reverse complement strand
TTAACCTTTTCTCGCCTTAGGCTGCGGGTAGCGGCCCGGCTAGGAATTGTAGTAGCAGAAATCTAAAGAGAAACTTCATCATCATCATCATCATCATCATAATAATAATAATAATAATAATAATAATAATATTAAATTATTCATTTACCAGACATTTTATTTTTGGTTATAGAATTGACAAGCTACGCAACCGCGCCTTGTCGATTATGATTTAAGGAGGCATTCTTACGTTATACTGCCCATACATTAATAATAACAACAACAATTTTTTTACAATAATAACAATACCGGTAATAATAATATTTGTTTAATCGTATTAGCACTGAGAATGCTTATTGTGGTGTTTTATCAAACAAGCAAGGTGTCAAAAGAGAATTTTATATGATTCTGAATCAAAAGTTTTAAGGAGATTGAGAATAGTCTGTAATTAGAAAACAATAGTTAACGGTCAATCACCTAGCTTGTGAATTATTCAAGCTCTGGAATTCTGATGTTTATACAGTTATGGATAATGTAATGTGGTATGATAAATAACAGTAATATGAGAGCTCAAACTGTTATGTCTTATCAAACAAACAAACCAAAGCATATTTTCGATTCTAAAAAATTAGGAGAATGAGTTTTATCTTACTTTTTATGATTTTCAATAAAATGAGGACACCATGCTAGTTACAGTTTGCCACCTAGGTTGTGATTTATTTCTTATAATAATATATAAGTGTTTTGTTCATATATTATTTATAAACATTGACTCGAATGTTTTTCATGGGATGTTTTTAATACTTGTTTTAATTCCCAGAGGTCTAGTGCTAAATGATTGGCGAATTAAATTATTATCTTGATGATGACATGAAAACATATAGCACTATGGTAGTTTCAGCTAGCAGAAACATTGCATGAAATCACAGTTAACGTTATGCATTATATAATGCCTACCAATACGGAAGACACGAACAGTTTTGACATACTTTAAAGACACCTTTTTAAAGAGTGATTTCTATTTACTGCTTTATACCAAGTAAAGTACACAAAAAGGCGTCAATGCAAAAGAGGCGCGTTTTATTTAATTGTGGCATTATTATTAAGACATCTAATAAAACCTCTTACTACTGGCTTTTTAAAAATTAGTTGCTGAACAAATAAAGAAAAGTATGCGATTTGCCCAGATATTGTGCAAGTATACTCAGTTCTAACAAGTATTAAAATGAAACCCACCCCTCCGTCGAGACCTAAAATATTACGTGACCCACCTCCATTGCAAGGTCAAAAATCTGATGACCCACCTCCCTTCTGCTCCACCCCTCCCCCCCCCCCCATACTTTTTGACCAGTCCCTAAGAGATTTCGTCACGTTGACAGAATTGTTAGAATTACCGAGTCTTCAAGAGCAGGTTGCAAAACCTCGAGTTGACATTGAGGAAACTCAAGTATGCAGTGGCAAAGCGGTTATAATCCTAGGGTCAGTAGTTCGGACCCTGGTCATACCGCTGTATTGTACCCTTGAGTAAGACACTTCACTCGACTTGTTCTAGTCGACTGTATAAATGAACACAAGTTCTGCTAGGGAGCTAACCTGCGATGAATTGTAAGTGACTTGACTATGGGAAGTCAAAGATTCATCCGACCACCGGCTTAACGCGCCACTTGGCTCGAGAAAGGATTTAGCTTTTAGTAAAACGTACATTTCAAATTTCACAGAACTGTAACAGAAACTTGCAAAGGGATTGAATGATAGGATGATAAATACGCAAAGTTAAATGACTGTGACCTTTCGGATTTTTTCAATGTCTTTCTGCTAGAATATCCGGCATTTGGCATCAGCTCTCTAATTGCTGGAGCCGCCATTTTATATTCTTTCTGAGAACGGGAGCAACTTGCAAAGAGATTGGTCTCAAGGGATAAATACGCAAAATTAATTGACTGTGCCCTTTCGAATTTTTTCAATATCTTTCTGCTAGAATATCATTTGGCATCAGCTCTCTAATTGCTGGAGTCGCCATTTTATATTCTTTCTGAGAACGGGAGCAATCAATCTGGAGGAAGTATCTGTTGGAAGAACGAGGTAACGGTGTAAAGAGGTTTTCATGTACAAATAGATTTATTGAAACCTTTTATGACTATCTGAGCTTCGAAATAACTCCAAAAATTAAAGACAACTTTGGCCCACCCACCAAGGCCTGAAAGCAGTTGCATAAGTGAGAATCAACAGAGGGTCACAGTTGTTCAAAGTTCCCGAGAAAACTCGTGGAATCGAGGTGCATTAATTGAAAGGAATCTCCCGTTGTTTAACATTCTCGGCCTCAAAATCTAGGAAACCAAGAAAGAAACAAAAAGAAAAAAAAAGAACTCGAAATCTTTAAATTCAAAGAAAAAAATCAACATGATTCTGATACTTATGTACTACTTTTCTTTCTTTTACATTTTGTACTGATACATGTGCAAGTATATTTAAATGTACGAAGAAAAAAATTGTTAGTCAAAAAAGAAACAAACCTTCTTGGTTAGCCAAAGCCACTGAAGTTTTCCCTCTCTGCATTGCCTCCACTATACTATTGACGGTCGAGTCTGGACCAGTAATCTAGCAAAAGAATACAGTAAGTCAGTTAGTGAGAATTTGAGTAATTGACTCTAGTGAGTTATAAAGTTTAACAAAGGTAAAGAACATAAAGCTTCCTTATTATGGGAAATTACGAAATTAACGCTCTGTGAAATTAACGCGAATAGTTAGAACTCGCGTTAATTTAACTCACTTCAACACTTGTCGAGCGTTTAACTTCCGCGATGTAAAACAAGTGCAGCGTTAACTTCCGCGCTCTCCCAATATCTTATTCCCAATTTTGGGACCTTGATAGGGAAGTTTTTTATCGGGGTGGAGTTCGGCCGGTATCATGAATTGCACGAAAATGCTATAAATGGCCAGACTCAGCCAAGTAATCCCTACGTTTAGAATTTTGCCTACTGTTTGTCGATCACATGGCCCGTTTTGTCCAAATTTGATTTTTTTGGCATCCAGTGTTGAAATAGATTTATTCCAGTTGTCACCACCATCTGTGTGCGCGTTTAACTATCGATCTAACGGAACTGTCAAAAACTGCTGTCAAACCTGGCTAGGACTGGGAACAAGTGCATTAAAGCGAGGTCATTGAAGGTCTCATTTTAAAAGAAAGTCTTGTGTGTCAACATCTTCGATCTCACCAGTGTGAGTTCCTTATCAAACATCTCATAGTGCGGTGAGTGATTGACATAAAAAATCGAGCAGAGCACTGTAGACTTTGTTTACTAATAAGGCCTCTATAACCTCACTTTCATGCACTTGATCCCAGTCCTAATCAGGTTTTTCAGCCTTTTTTGGAAGAGTTCAAACCTGTGAAAGGGGATCTTGTCCATACGATGTCAGGTCGCGTGGCCACACTTCACTTGTAGAGTTTTCTATTAGTGACAAGAGTTGATCAAATTCTTGTTGTAACAACAAACCATCCTCCTCGCGGTCAAACAGCACCAACATTTTCAACAGCGCGGCAATTTCATCTGAAATTTAAATTCATCAAACTGTCAATTAGAAAGATTATAAAAATTTAAGACACCTTTAAAACGCAACCTCGTTCCCAGGGCGCCTTTTTCGACCCGCTCACAAACGAAGAGAAAAGCGCCCTGCGAACGAGCTTGCTTTAAACTTTCACAAGTACAAAAATGCACTTAACTAAACTGACTTTATTTATCGTCGTTACAATGGAAGTGGTTGCCCATTCTCCCAAAACAGTGGCTTTTGTTTAATCGCTCGACGGTACAGATCTCGGCGTGAAAGTCGATTTATGAGGAGGAAGGAAAACCGGAGAGCCCGGAGAAAAACCCTCGGAGTCAGAAGAAGATCGATAAATCTTAGCCCACATGCAAACCCAGGATTCGATCCCGGGTCCACAGAGGTGGGAGGTGCGAGAGCTAACCACTCGGCCATCATGACTTCCCCAATAAATAGAAACAGGAAAGTCATACAGATAGATAAATGATGAGTGGGGCAAAAGAAGGAGTAAAAATACATGATGGAATAGTCAAAAAAATACACAGATTTATTGGCAGGCAAAAAAAATCGAAAGGGGAAATGGTTTAATCAAAGGATGGGCAGTAGGTCATTGTAGAGTAAACGTTTCGAATTAATTACTGCAAAACTCAAACTTTGACAAATTGAGGCAAAAACATAACATCGATTACTCTCGTTCAAGTAAAAATCTACAGCAGATTCTTCAATAATCAACACGCCAAGGAGTTAGGCAGTTCCTACTGTTAAGTTCATCAAGACTACAGCTACTTTACCTTGAATCTTGTCAGTCGCGGTAACAATGTCGGCCAATGCGGCCATCAGGGCCAAGTCTTCATGACGACTGCCTTCCTTTAAACTGTATTTTTTTCTTTCGAGCTTGCGGCGGTTCTTACTAGATCGCCTTCGAGAAAAGACAATAATTACAGCTAGAACTATCTTCGAGCTTCAAACCGGCTATGAAGTGAGAAACTTTATTACCTCGGTGGATAAACTGTGCTAAATAAGGATTGGCGGTGACAAAATTTTGTCAAAATCATTCATGGTTTTTGCAAGTTATTCCTGTTATTTTAATAATATATCATTATCATTAAAAGTTTTCAACTGATGACATCACGAGTGGTTCCGATAAATTTGTATTTTTTTAAAATCTGCAACCAATCCATATAGACTTTGGATGAATTTGAGTTACACTTGGAATGATTACTTTAACTTTTAATATTTCAAGAACCATAAACGATTTTGACGATATTTTTCACCGCTATTCCTCATTTAACAAGGTCTACCCATTGAGGTAAGAACATTTTTCACTTCATAGGCACTTTATATCACTAATAACCACTTATCATATATATTTTGAGTTATTTCTGCGCGTCTCATAATGACTGAAATTCAAAATGACCGCCTGTATAATCTTTTCTGTTACTTCGGGCAACACTACCAATTCCGGAGAAAACCGGAAGTCAGAAATGATGTAGCTAGGAGAGGAAGTGGTAAAGCTACAATCCCATACCCGGTTGATCTGGTTCCTTTGGAGCTCTGAGAAGAAGCATAACCTGATTGGCCAGTTAAACTACTCGTGTCTGAGAATAAATCGGCGTCGTCTTTCGTGTTACCGCTTTCTGTCGAGACAAGTAGAAATCAAAGTTATTCAATTAAGGTTGAAATACAGTATAAAAAATTACTGCAGACAACGATGATTTAAGATTCAGCTTAAGCAGGACTAGCATACTTGACAAAGCCGAATATCGAAATTACCATCATCATCACTAGTATCATCATCGTAATAATCAAAATCACCATCATCCTCACACCATCGTCACCCTGTCACCACTATCGTTATCCGTCATCGTTATAATCATCGCCATCATCGTCATTAACATTTTTTATCTTCAACCTCGTTATTATCGTCATCGTAATAGTCAATAACACCATTATCGTCATCACCACCGTCACCATCATCGTTATTGTCATTATCGTGATAATGATCACTAACACTATTACCGTCATTATCACAGCTACATCATCATGTACGTCATCACCGTAATAACATAAAATCATTATCGTCTTCAAGTAACAATCATTACCACCATCACCGTCAGCATCATTGTTATCATCATCATCGTCATCATCATCGTAATAACCAATATTATCATTTTCGTCATCATTACTGACACCATCATCCTCATTATTGTCATATTCATCAGTTTCACTCACCTAAAAGCTCCAGTCTCTCCCTTTCTTTGTTCTCTCGAACTACTGCCAACCGTGCCTTGTACTTTTGGAACTGCTCCATGTGTGCCTCTATAGTTTCTCTACATTGACTGCTTTCTAAAAAGAGTTGGAAATGATTGTAAACCGTTTTAGGTTTTCGAATAGAGTAGAACGAAATCACTCATTTAGATTTTTTTCCTTTTATTAATTTTCTGTTCTATGCTAAATGTTACCTTACTGTAATCTTCTGGCTTTATAGTCAGAAAGATACATAAACGTTTTTCATTACATCATTGTGGCTGTTGAAACGGCCAAGAGGATTACTTTGATAAAGTTAGCTACTTCAAATCTGTGAAAGGGTACACAACTTCTACATCAGAACCCTTAGCGTCTTCACACACTTCATTAGCCTAAGCTTATAATATTACAATAGTATTACTTGAACAAAAACCAGGAATTATCGTTATCAGAGAGAAAACGCTGTTATGTCTGCCTCAATGCTCCTTGTCTTTTGCTTTTTTGTAATATATCTTCTTCTGTAAAGTTTCGTCAACATTTTCGTTTTCTTTGCCGCTTTGCCGACCGCTAGTCCTCGCATAGATGTTTTTCAAAACTATTTTACTCTCCCCCGCTTTAATTTCGTTTCCCTCTTTGATAAACTCTGCTTCCATCTTGTTGCTTTCTTTTGGCATTGTGATAAAATTGCTTTTAGCCAAAATATGATAAAGATCAAAATAAAATTTACTTTATTTTACTGCATGTAATCCCGTGTGTCAGTGCGCGTCAACAAAATTTGTAGTTCCCGCTAAAAAGGAATCGGCCGATCTCAATCGCCAAAAAATCATTTTATGGTTTACTTTTTTGTTATGGTGCTCTGCCCGCGTGGAAGCTCTCTTGTTATCATTGTCATCGCTATCTCTTTTATCATCACTATTCACCATCGACATCACCACCTTTATAACTAATGATATTATTAAAAGTAATAACAATAATTTTTACATTCTAGGGGCGCCTAAACACGGTCTTACCATTATCAAAATGTTAATTTGTAAATATCTACTAATAAGATACACTTATCTCTGATTTTCTAGAAACAGAAAAAACTTACTTTCTTTTAATGATGGTTCGAAATGCGTCTCCATAATATCCAGACGACAGTACTTGTGCATCTGTACCAAAGATAAAGACTCCATATTATCGGTTTGCTAAAAGCAGAACTAACGAGTGAGAAACCTAGAAATGTTGTGCAGGTCTTTTTGTGGTAAGGAAATGGAAGTATAGATGCGCGTACGAAACTAAACCTATGTAGGTAGTTATTTTCTAGCGTTATAACAAAACTGGTGTTTCCGTAACGGAGGCATAAACAGGATTGTAGGATTCCCAGTTATTAGAAATAGTCTTAAAATAAAAAAGATTAATTTTCGAAAGAACTTCTCTAAATTTGACGGTAAACGCTACAACTAATCCCTCTATAACTTCAAAACTTCCCGCTAAATCGAAGAAAAACTAATTTTTCCTTTAATATGTCTTATATAATCACTGTAATTTTAAGCCCTATAACTCCAAGTACAGCGAAACCCGATAAATCGAATTACCCGCTAACTCGAAGAAAACTGATTTTTGCCTCAGTATTCACTATAATTTTAACCCCTATAACTCGAAACCCTGAAAACTCGAAGTAATTTCAATTTCAATGCCCTTATAGCAGTTTCAGGTAAGATGTTTCAACTGTATTTTCGATTTCCCAACATACCAGCCTTAAAGCTTCCTCCCAATGACAACCTTCAATTAGCACTTCAGTGGCTTCTTCTGAATCCTGAAAGAAGAATTACATTAACAACTTTACCTTAAAATGCATACATCACATCTTGCTTACTGCCTGTGTTTTGGAAAAACGATGGTATAAATATTTAGTTATGTCTTATGTCTTTTCTTTATTTTGCTTGTTGACAAAGTAGGTCCTTGCAAAGAGTGACGTCATTCTCGGGACTGGGCACTTATATCATTATTCACTACGCACACTTACCTTTTGCAAAAAAAAATTGGAGTTTTCGCATTCACAGCGCAGTTTGTTATTTTTTGTCGATTTTTTGATTTTTAAACGTAACATCACGAACAAAAGCACGCTTGTTCTCACCGACTCGAAATTGACGTCATCATAAAGAAATTCAGAACCCAGGTAAACTCGTCTAAGCTCAAGAAACTTGAACTTTGAAGGTGATATGAATAATTGAAACAACGTAATAAAGCTAACCATCATTTTTCCTAGCACCGAAAACGTGAACGGTTCAAATTTTTATAAACATAGTATATTCATTTTGAAATTATGTATATTAAAGAGAAAGAAAATAATGTTGCCGCAGATGGGATTCGAACACACGTCCCCCGGATTACTAGTCAGGTTTGATGGCCACTAGACTACCGCGACAACCATGCTGACTACACAGCTATCTTGCGGTGTGTTGATCTTAAGGTGAATTTTCCCGGGTAGTTTTTTATTCCGAGGTCGGATGTGAAAGCCTATAACTCCATATTCATGCTTTTCCACCTAAGGATCGAGTAATGATTCACAGATAATTAAATTAACATCAACTTAGGAATCAACTATGCTGGAGGATCCGAAGGCCCATATTGAAGTAATAAGTGCATTGAATATACGAGAAACCGATCCTAGTGAAATACATACGTGGAATAAACAGAAAAATATATACTGCCGCGGATAGGATTTGAAACAACATCCCCCTGATTTTAATTTGAGATTATAGAAATGGCATAGAGTGCAACCAGAAACTCACACTCGCGTAATCTTCTAAGACTCTTGACGCTTCTGCGAAACGGTTATGTTCTTTTAGGTAACCTAAAAGAGCGAGAAGGTATAAAAACTAGTTATTTTAATTCTGACATGAACAGGTTAGTGTTTGTAACGTTAATCTTTTCAGTTGCATTTGTGTTGGTAAATTCTCCAAACTAGATCCAATACTTTTCATTTAACAAGTTTGGGAGAATTCAGCTTTCCATCTTCAGCAGTTACTGTGTTTGATCAACTACCATTTTCTCATTACCAAATGTGTTTTTTGTATGCCTTATATTAGGAGAAAAGGATCCAGGAATTTTAAAAGGGGGAGGGGGGCAACTCCCTTCCACCCATGCTTTCTAAAAAACAAAACTTTCCATGAACGCCTTCAGGCGGTTGCTATAAAACACTTCGTTTTTAACAAAAACTTTAAACAAATTTTTTGCCTAATTCGGGTCTGAAACACTAATGTTTGCCTAAATTGAGCAAAGACAAAAGAGTACATGGCTAATAATAATAATAAATAATAATAATAATAATAATAAACATTAAATGGGCCCTCTGGGCCCCTCCACTAAATCCGCCAGTGTACGTTAACACAAACCTGCCAGCTTTCGGGCCAACAGTATCCGATCTTGTTCGGAATAATTCAGTCGAGCTGCCATACAAAATGACTGCCTCCAGTTCCCACAGTCTTGAAAAGCTTCCAAAGCAGCTTGAAATGCACCGCAATGAGCAAGAACTGAAACGAAAAGAGAAAGAAGCTCTATCAAAAGAATCCCCGGTATTCAACCCCCCTTTTATTAAGTCTGTCTCCATATCAGAATTTTAAATTTGAGAGTGCTGTGCATTAATCAAACGCAAACAATTATGTTTTGATCGTTTGTATTTCCCGCGTCTGGCCATTTTGAAATGTGACTTGTTTCGGTTGAATTGCCTGTCTCAACTTTTGATTTCCTCTTTGTAAAGCCCGGTTTTCATATAGTCGCAGCAGTGGCAGGAGTCGCGAACAAAGTTGCTCTAAGACTCTTGCGACTGCTGCGACTATATGGAAACCGATGGCGTCCGCGACTGCTGCAACTGTTGAGACTGCTGCGACTCGAGTCGCAGGAATCGCCCGTGTTTTATCTCTGCGACTGCTGCAACACGAGTTTCGCGACTGTTGCGACTGCTGCAACACAAAATTTTAATGGAAACTTTGGACGGAAATTTGGTTGCGACTCCTGCAACAAAATCTATCCCAGAAACCATTGCAGTAGTTTGTTTGTTTACCAGGGGTGGGACCATTCACTCACGAAAGCTGCGAAAGCTGCGATATTATGGAAACTGGTGAGTCGCAAAAGTCGCCAGCAGTCGCAGCACACGCAAAAACTTTCTCTTCACTACTGCTGCGAATCTTGCAACTATATGGAAACCGAGCTTAAGGACCAAATATTCACTGCTTCCATGGAGCACGTCTTTAAGATAAGGTGAACTGATCACACAAAAATTACAACGTGAAAATGTCAGTTTTGGAGTTCTTATGACCACGGGAACGACCAACAGAAAATTTTATCTTATCCTTATGAAAGAAATTTCAGTCGGCTTTTATGTTTAAAAAACGTAAATAAGACATAGGAGAAAGCGGATGAGCATGACAGGGTTGTTAAGGTCAACCCAGAAAGATGATGTTTCTTGTAAAGTAAAAAAGTGCTGTGTTTATATAGCGCCCTTTCCATACAAATGCTCAATGACGCTTTTCAATGATCAGTTTACCCCCAGCGGACCGGAAGCACGCAAAGGCGCCTCAGAAAGCCGCTTCAAAGCGGTCCATGTATGCTGGTACCCAGGACGGAAGGATGGAAAACTGAGTGGCCTTTAACGGGAAAGAAGGTCGCCCAATTATTCAACCCTCGACCAGGCCAGGAATCGAACCGGGGACCTCAGGTTTGGGAGGCAGAGATCTTACCACTGCGCCAACCCCTCCGCTATGACAAGAATTGTATGCCGCCATCATCGGCACTACCGCCCTTGTTGTTTAATTCCCTAAAAATACTAGGTAACGAGCTCAGGTGTAAACCATATGGTTAAAACTAGTATTAATCTCAGATTAAAAAGTGCGTTCAACATAATGTGTTGAAAAATTGACACATTTCAAATCCTCTTTTTGATTTGCTTTGTGATCGAAATCGGTCATTTGGCTCAATGGCCGCTAAGTACAATGACTGGGTTGCTTTGGTTTGTAACGACAGGCACAGTGAATAGTTTGGCTCAAAGTCCTCCGAAGAATAAGTGTCAGCTCATCTGGATCGTTGAACCAAGCGGTGTCTTTGTGCAGTCAAATTGATGAAGGAAACGGATTCGGTGGACATGGACAGTGCAAGCCGTTCTCGCATGTCAGGTTTTCTCCAAGCTCCAGAAGTAGTACGCACTTCTCTGATGAGGCTTTGAAAAATTGTACCTATGATCTTTTTAAAAACATCGCATTTGCAAGTTGAAGAAACTTGCCGAACAAAAATCAGCTCCACAAGAACAAAAATTAGCTCCACTGTACCGACTCCAATGCATGCATTAAACTTGAAAACCACGAGGGTTGAGAATCTTGTTTGTCCAGTAAAAATCTCGTTTATCCAGTTCATTGGCAAAATTGATTATTTATTCAAAATGGCGCAGATTTGGTACAACCCCCCAAAAACGAGAATCTTCACTCATATAAACACCACAGATAGCCCAAGATTAGGGTTGCGTTCTCCTAACGTCGAACGCAATGATAAAGGGTTTGAACCCAGGAGTAACAGTACATCGTATGGTGAGATCGTCCGGGTTAGTGTAGTCCTGAGAAGGGCTGTTGTCGTGGTTATAGTGACTGACACTTCGACGTCCTGTGCGGAAGTCTTCTTCAGATTCAAGTGAGGAATAGTGCGTCAGAAGAACACTATTATAGTCTGGTACGCGAACACTGATTGGTCAGTTAAATTGTAACGTGATTGGTTGTTGGACTTGAGTAATGTTCCGTGATAGGTAGTAAACAATTCTCAGTAAAACGTTCATAAGTGTCATTTAAAATGAGTATCATTTATTGCGACAACAAGGAAACCTCTACGCACCCAATCCTGCTTCTTCCAGCCTCTTTTTCTCGATCAAGTACTCGCCATAAGCCACGGCGATCGCCTGTCGAGCAAGGTTGAGATGTTAATAACGCAAGCCCACAAATGTAGCTGTACCCACAGTGACAAACACTAAAGAACCAAAGCGTTCAATGGGTTTTCCAAGGAATTACAATCTCTCAGATCAACATGAAACACCATATTTGCTTCACTCTCAGTCTGGTTACAGAATAAGAAAACCAATGCAGCTAATAATCTTCTTGGTTTATTTTATACACGTTTATTTGCCTCAATCTTGCATCTATAAACAACATTTTCCAGATTTTAAACTATAACTAATTTTACCCAATTTTCTAGTTTTATTTGAAACATATTGTGTTGCGCACTCGAAAACATAACATCCATGTTAAGTCAAGTTAAGTTGAAATTTATCTAATGTAAATTGTCGGCGTTGCAGTTGACAAGCAGTTACCATGTTTGACTCGTAACCCATAATAGGTTCCAGTAAACTCAGCTTTAAAGTGAGTATACTAGAGCCAACTCTTTGCTCCACCTCCCCCTTACCTCCCAATTTACCAATACATTGGAATCCCGATTTCTCGAACCTTCGGTTCCCAAACCTAAAAATATCTCGAACCAAATCTTGTTTTCTTGGTTCACTCAAGCGCTTTAAGTTCATCCCTGATTTCTTGAACCAATTTGCGGTCCTCTGGAAGTTCGAGAAATCGGAATTTCACTATATGTGAAAAAACGCTAATGATTAGTAGGAACGGATCATCTGATCTAGCTGAACTAATCTCGCGGAGAACTCTTTTTAACTATCCTCGGATTTGTAACAGAATCAGTCAACTTTTCCTCCATTTACCACATTTATCATTAGGTCCTGTTACCTTGTATTCGTCTGAAGACTTTTGATAAAGCTTGAGGGCTTCCGCGTACAAAGACCTCTGGCGGATGAGCGACAAACATTCGTCGAAATAGTCCGCTCCTACAGAAAACGCATTACGCTTTCATGACTAATTATAATAAAAGTTTTAATAGAAATAACAATAAAGATAATATCAATAACAAAAATAGTTATAATGATAATAATGTTAATAATAATAATAATAATAATAATAATAATAATAATATTAAACACTAATAATAAAAATACCAATGAAAGGATTAATAATAAAAAGTAATAGGTAATCGAAAAGTCCGAGTCAAATTTTGGAAAAACAGGAAGTTAATACGTGGAATATTCCAGCTTACCTTTAGGGTTTCTGTGTTCTAAAGGTGTTCTAAAGACTTTGCAGCTAGCTCTTTGAAGGGAATTTTCGGCTTTCTCGAAAGTGATTAAGCATATCTCTATAAGAAAATTATCTAGAGAGACTCAAGTTTTCCTAATAGTTAAGCCTTTACCTTAACGAAAAAATCTGATCGACCGCCGAACGCTCGCCGTACATACACGAAACAAACCCGACATCCCTTCGTGACTCAATCGACAAAAAAACGAATTTCTTTCGACTAAACAGGCCAAAAAGCCAAAGACAAACCGAAGGGATTTGAGTTACATTACTTACACAAAGCGACAACATAAAGGATACTGCCTGGTTACGAGGCATTAGCCACAAAAAAACACGCACGTTTTGGCCTTATTCGCGGGAGGGCAGTTCTTTCAGAATTTGGCCAAAAGACAAACGATTTTCTTCGAAATTTGACGAGGACTCACTTGATTACCTCTTAATAACATAACAGACAAACTATTCTCTTTTTCAATTTTGAATGACTTCGCGAGCGCGTTTATAAACACGACCTTTTGATTTTTGCTCGCGTAACGAACTAGTTGCCATGGGTAATTTGTAACGGCCAATGTGGAGTTTCAAACGAATGGCAGTTACAGATAAAAGAACGAAAGAATTTCTGTCTATAGTTTGTCTGCTATGTTTTTGTTAAACTTTACTTCAAATTCACAAGAACACTGCACTCGTTATGTAACACGCACAAAATGGGCGACTAGTCGAGTCGAAAAACCTGAACCTACGTTTAACACCCATTGCAAAAAAAATCAGGTCAAGTCAGTAACACTAACAATATTGCTGTATACATTTAATGTCAGCTTCAATCAAATTGAAGCTGAAGTTAAATCGTTAAAGTCCCTTTCAAGCTTAATGTAACAGAAACGGCGAGAAAAGGTTTTACTTTTCGAAAATTACTATTATTAAAGGGTTCTACTTTTCGTCTGGAAACTAAAAAAAAAAGCTTGAGAGGGACTTTAAGCAACGGTAACGTCGCTTTGGTTAATTTTTGGGTGCAGCTCCAGTCAAAGGTTCCTATTTTAATAAAAAAAAACTACAAACTTAAGGAAATTACATTCATTTTAAGTAAACACAAGTCGCTTACCGCATTTGCTCAAGTGCTTCAAAGCCTTTGTGAATCTCTTGAGATACTTATCGATCGTGTATCTTTGATAGTTGACTTCCAGCTTCCGTAAATCATTGAGAAAGGGAAGATATTCTTTTGGATCCTGTAGGTAAACACCAGTGTAACCTGCGTAAGTTTCGCATTGCTCTAAACGGTTCAAAATGGCTCGGTAAAACAGAACTGAGATGCTTTTAACCCCCTCAACCTTGTTAAATTCTCCAAACTAGAAACCATTCTTTTCTTGTAATGAGTTTCGGAGAATTCCTCTTTTCATCTTCAATAGTTTACCTTGTTTGATCAGTTCCAATTTTCTCATTACTAGTTGTCATATTTTGTACGAGTTATGTAAGGAGAAGTTAGATGTTGATGAACTGACTGGGGCTGAAAAGGTTATGTATGGTAATGCGTTGTACTATTGTTGCACGAATGAAGAAGGTGGGTCACGTTCTATATTCCATATGACATTTTTTGACTCAAGGAGTCACGGGAGAACAGACAATAGGACTCGAGGTCCCCTTCGAGGTTTGCCACCCGGGACCTACGGTTTAACGTCCTTATCCGAGAAGACGCGAAGGTCTAACCGTTTGCAGATGTTAAAGCAAAGGCGGCACCTTCTCCTCAGTTGTTTTAAGACCCTGAGTGAAAGGTCCGGCACCGGGAATCAAACCTGGGCTTTCCGCACGAAAGACTGGCGCCTTACCAACTTGACTAACCAGGCGGCGGTTGCTTTGGGGATCGTAATCAAAAGAAACTGATGTAATAATCTTCGCAGAAATCACACTAAGAAAGACGAAAAACGAGCCAGAAATATCGAGAAACCAAAGAATCAACTCAAACAGCCTCACCTTGTCTCAGCCTTCAATGCCAAATGTGCGATGCGCATAAGTTACCGGCGCTTTCTCGGCACACTTGCACTTAATAATATTTTTCACCAAAAACCATAGCTCAAGGAAAAAATAAATTCTACGACTACTTAATGACCTTGGCCATTTTCCAAAAAATTCCTTGACTTTTCAAGGCCTGGAAAATAACTTTTCCAAAATCCATAACTTTTCATGGCCGTTGAAAACACTGTTGCAATCTCACTTACCATTTGCGTTTTTGTACTAACAACTCAACCATTAACACGCTTGTTTCACAACTAGACGCCTGTAATGGCGTTTACTCGGGCTACGCTTAAGCATGGAACCTCAAAAATGTATACGATTTATAATGCGTGTTTCAACTTTGTCATAGTTCGAAATGGAATTTTGAATTGCTAAATATTTTCATTCAACTTCAACTTCACACAAAATTCTTTAAACAAAATTCCAATAGAGTGTTCCTAGCTGCGTAAGTACATGCGGACTGAAGTTCATTCGTTTGAACGAGCCTTGTTCTGTTGTTTTCAGTCTTGAAACATTTGCATATGGCGCACCGCTGACCGACTCGCAGGCTTACACGTTTGTCGATACGTCGATAGACTGATAGATAGATAGATAGATAGGCTTCGCCAGACGTAGACTCGGCCTACTTCAGGTAGCCCGAGTAGATAACAATCTCCTAAACAAACCTTTTGGGATTTCTCTGCAACCATTAACACCAGTTGGAAGTCGTACATCCCTAGAGCGATGTCGTAAATGAGATTTACATCCACAAGAAACAACACGTACTTCAGAGCTTCCTCCGGCGTGACCGCTGACCCTTGACTTGGATCAGGGGGGTTCGCTGTTGAGATGAATCTGATGTTTAAGTAACAATCTAGCTACAGTTGAATCCCGGTAACTCGAATTGGCAAGGGGAATGGAAATCAGTTGGAACTATCGAGATTTCGAGTTATGGAGGTTAAAATCACAGTGAATATGTAAGGCTAATCCAAGATGAAAATTAGTTTCGCTTCGAGTTATGGAGGGTTCGAGTAGTCGAGGTTCAACAATAAGAACTAGGCAGGTCGACATGTGATATTATTAGACCGTTGATTTGATTGGTTAAATTCTAAAAATGGACCATATCTTCATAAGTAAGATAATATATTTCTTTCCAGTTCACTCATTCAAGCCTTTCTGGTTGTAACGTTTCTCTTTTTTTAAATTTAAGAAAAATTCCATAAGGGAAACAATGAAAGTCAAAAGGTTTTCTTTGCTTTTGTTTTGGAGTTCGATGATTGGCTAAATTATTAGAGCACAAAAGAAACATCGCGTTAAATTAGTGTCACTGCTCTTTGAGACTATGCTTTAAAATGTCCGAATATAAAATTGTTCACCCTTTGATGCTATTCATTGTTAATACATATCTTAACAGCGTTATTGAAATATCGTTCGCGTTAAAGAAGTCATTGGAAGTGCTAATTAACGTATATTTGCCAAATAAAATATCAAAATGGTACTTCAAAGTTTTAAAAAGGTAATTTAAAACGAACTTTTTCGTTTTATAGGTTATATTTTAACCTTATTGGCGTTTTTTATGCATTTGCCATACAGTTTCAACTGTTCATATAAATGAATTTATATTTTGCGTAAATGGATAACAAAAGCTGTAGTTTTTTTACGAAGAAAAAGTACATGCAAGCACCGAAGATTAACAAACAATTAGTTCAAAAAATGATAAGAAGTCGTTCATTACGGTCAGATTTCTTGTTCTTGAAAATTCCGAGATCTCTGTAACAGAAAAACTGCTAGATGATGTATGTATATGTAGATACTATTGAAAGTTTCCCAATCATGTTAAGGTAAAATTACACCTAACAGAAAACAAGTAAGTGAGAAATGCGAACTCTATTGCAAGTTTCCAAAAGCAGTGGAAGTAAGATAATATAGCGATGGGACATGACAAACAAACAAAAAAGAAAAAACAACAACAAACCTTTAAGTTCTTTAACAATCTGTAGCGCTGTTTCTAGTTCTGGTTGTGTCTTCTTTACGTGCGAAGTGAGAATCGTCAACAGATACCTGAAACGAATGTTACAAACTTAAAAATGTTCTTTTCGTGTATTTAAAAATCGTTTCTAAAATTAACAAACCGACTTTGCATTTTTTCATCAAGTTTAAGTTCTGATTCATGGAAAAACACCTGATTATCTCCAGAGAGGTCTTATTTTCACATGCTGTAATTGACCAAAGGAAAATGTTAGAGAAACCGAGAAAAACAATGGTTTGAGCACCTGCCGTGTGATCGAAGTGTCGTGGGTTCGATTCCGGCTCGGAGCAGTTTTTTTTCTTTCTCGGTCTCTTTTGCACTTGCCTGTCAGTATGTCAGGGTTTAAACTCTCTGGAGATAACCACGTTGAAAGAAACATACATTTGTTCTATGAAAAACAAAATTTCGATATCCAAAAGGATGACATGCTATAACATCTAGAATGCCAAATCATCTATTTACCTAACGGTAGTATAGTATGTTCTAGCCGCCGTTCAACGTTTTCTGTAATTCTTTCTCTTCCTGTCTTCTTAACAAGCTTCCCGGGCAGGACTGCTGCCGAGCATTGAAAGCTCATGAAGAAGACAGGAATAGAAGAGAGACTACAGAAAATGTGGGAAAGAAGACCAACAGCTATAACACGTTACTAGTTGTATCAAAAAGATATATAAGAATTTGACGACTTTACCTGTTGTGTCCAAGTTTTTCGACAGCTTCTCTTACTGCATTACAAACTTGATCAATTTTGGTAATGCAACCGTTCTCAGATAGCCTGCAACATTAAGCCGAGTTCGTTCTTATCAGATTACTTGGTGCATTTGACATCACAGCGGCCATGTTGGTTTCCTTAACCAAAACAGTTTTGATGATTTCTTTTGTTTTGGGAACCAACATGGCCGCTTTGTCTTTTGTCTTTGGCATCTTTTGAGTTTTGGCAGTGATTGTAACCCAACAATACTTTGCTACAGTCAAATAATGTTTAGCTTATAAAATGTTTAAATTAATATAGGCTAAAAGATTTCAAAACGACTTCGACACTGTGGTCATATTCAGTATTTTTTTTTCGGAGGGACTGAAGGAGGCTGGGTTCTACGTGGGGGTCGTGTGAAACAGTCTTTGCATGGTTTTAACAAACATTGTCATTGAATTCCAACTAAGCTGTTTTCAGATTCAAACATAAGTACTTGAAAATGCTGACATGGGCATGTACAGTTTGTTTAAGAAGGGACATACGAGAAGATTTGCCGTTTTTGTAATAAACATTTCGGCTGCACTCCAGCGACCATCTTCAGTAAAAAACATGGATCAGTACATACTAATGTATAATAAACAATTTCTTCTATCAAAGAACTATATATAAAGGTGAATGATGACAACTAACCTTTTCACAGGGACTAAATAGTGGTCAGCATACATTGTTTGTGTCGTGTTTTCTTCTCTGGTGAGCAAAGAAATAACAGGTTAGAAAAAAAATCTGGAGCTAACTCCACAATAAGCTCCATTCTTATCCTGCTAAATCCTTTCAAACAAGCCAATTTAAACCAGTTTCTAAAACCCAAAATGTGAACTCTCATCTTTGACGTCTCGAAACGTAGATTTGTAGTTAGTCCTTGTTTCGATAAAAATCACATGACACACGGTAATTTAAAATTGAAAGAAATAGTTGACGCATAACAGTGACCAGGTAGTGCTAAAGTAATAATAATAATACTAATAAATAATAATATTAATAATAATAATCGTTATCGAGGAGATTTAGGTCCTACACTAAAATGTATTACTACATATACAAAAACGTTAAATTTTATAATTAACGGTACATTATTAAAAACATAAACTTGTTGAAAATTACAAAAATCAAATGGTATTTTTATAGAGCTTCGTCAACTGGTTCAAAAGTTAGAATTAATAACACAAACCACTTCTACTCTTCAAGACAAGCAAAATGAAACGTCACTTTTTACAGGATTTCATCAACTGGTTCAAAAGTTAGAATGAATAACACCAATCTTTTCCACTCTTCAAGACAAGCAAAATGAATGGTCACTTTATAGGGTTTCATCAACTGGTTCAAAAGTTAGAATGAATAATACCAATCTTTTCCACTCTTCAAGACAAGCAAAATGAATGGTCACTTTATAGGGTTTCATCAACTGGTTCAAAAGTTAGAATGAATTACACCAATCTTTTCCAGTCTTCAAAACGAGCAAAACGAATGGTCATTTAATAGGGTTTCGCCAACTGGTTTAAAATTAGAATACGAACACCATCAATCAGCTGTACTCTCCGATGTAGACAAAAAGCGGATTCACAAAAAAGTGGTTCATAAACTTACTTGAGGTCAGAAAGGAACAAGTTGAGGTAGTTGACTGATTCCACTTGGCGAACGAAGATTTCTACATTTTGTAGGAAGAGCTATTAAATAGATTGAGTTCGAGCGTTAGAAGCGAAACGACGGCGTCTGTTTCTACACAACTTACCAAGCAAATGTTGTCCTTACAATGAAAACAAAAAACAATATGGTGAACGATATATTTGTTAACATAATTTCATGAAGGCATACTTGGCCATAAAAATGAGAGTGAACATTGTCATACGAAATTGGGGTTCAGGTTAGTAATAATAACAACAACAACAATAACAATAACAACAATAACAATAACAAAACATAATTGAAGAATATATGGAGCGATTAGTGCGCGCTTTTGTTCAACCACGTTGTTACAAATATTGATTTGATATACTAACTTTAATAATAGCAACAACAATTTAACTGCGAACAACATAAAACCTGTGTTTTAGTAAAAATAGGTAAAAAATAGTATATGTGGTTTTTAAAAAACTAAACGTTTTCGATCTTAACAGATCATCTTCATTACTAAAATTTTAACAAGGCGGAATTATGACCAAAACTTGTATTATTAAAAAAGTTTTTAACTGATTTATGAAAGTCACATTTTCACTGCAGTCTTAATGGTTGGAGCAGAGAAGTCCATCGAGTAAGGCCAGCTGCTATAAACAAACTTTCACTTTAGGTTTTAAGCCTGGTTCACACAGAAATATTTTCCTTTTTATAGTGCATGAAAAGGTGACTTGTAATAACAGAAAAACTGCTTCGGAAAAAAAGATCGCCTCGTGCGGGAATCGACCCACGTCCTTCGGTTTCATGTCCGAATGTGATACCACTACACTATCGAAACAACCCTGCTAGCCGCAAAGCTATCTTAACAAAGTATAGGATATGCTAACGTAGGTGATTCAACTTTAGCTCGAGGCTTAACGGCTTGCAAGGCAAATGACGCGGATCCGAAATGGATTCAATGTTTAAAGACAAACAATTTTTTAATTATACCAGTGTTGTACTTTTTATAGTGCACATGCTCATGTTTATTCCATTTATTACACCAGTATAAGCGTCCGTAAGACAAGCATAAGCAAAGAAAACAATCAAAATAAACTAGTCCCAGGCTTCTTCTTGCATATGTTCTTTCCTCGTCCGCCATTTTCTCGACGCGGTTGGCCTTAGTCTACTATGAGTATGCGTATTTTTATCTTCATTTGCTTATTTACAAGTGTGAAAATAGTTTTGTTATGCTTGTGCTTATTTCACAAAAGTGAACCAGACTTTAGGGTTAATTTTGAGTTTGGAAACTGCAGAGAAGGTGAAACGGACACGCGGAGGTGTCCTATCGGAGCATGCGCAACACTTACTTGAGGACTGTGATCGAAGATGAGGTTTAAGTTTATACGATGTCGCCTCATTGCGGTGAAAGCATCTTTGTACTGTAGTCTACAATAAACAACAAAATTATTAGCAAAAATCAACACATCAAAAGTTAAATGAAGATAAACAGGGCTTTGTATAGCTGCTCTAACACTAGATTTGCGTAACACTTGATCCCCGCCTGACATTAGGTCTGCTGGCAAAGTAACAAACTAATGTTTATGTGTTCAAATTTAAACAACAAAGCCATAGAAAGCACTGCTTAGGTCAATGTAAAACTGACTCAAAGTTCCCCCCCAAAAAAACTCACAAAACTGTTATCAAACTGGAATCGGGAGATATTTATTCTACTTTTCAATTATTCTACTGACAAGTTTTCTTATTAAATTTTCTTAATTTTGAGCCGGCAACGCAATTAATTTCAATGACAACAAAATCTGCGAAACTTGAAGCTCGTTTGTTTAGCTCGGGAAAGACTTGGGGCGAAGTTAGCGACTTCGTTACCACTGATACCCGGTCCATCATTTTTTAACTATCCCAGCACATGAATTAACATTAACTAGTACATATACAAATAAACGACGACAGAAAAGAAAATGCAGAAATCCCGACGTCCATACCTGTCCAGACACTTTTGTAAGTAGGAAATAACCAGCGCTCTTGGGTGAATGGTCTCGAGATTGCCGCGTGGCATCTGAAATGCAAGAAACAAAATCAAACAAAGCGCTACGTGTAGCCTTCATTCGCATTTCTATTTCAAATACTAAACTTTTTCACGAGAAATACCTATATACTTTATCACAGGCTGTAAAATACAAAAAAGTGGCCTTTAAAAAAACGCTGGCACGGTTTTGGAATACAAAAAAATATGAAAATGTAATAATTGGTGTCATTAAACGCAACAGGTTCAACTTGGAACTTAAAACAAGACATTCATTCTCTTTATTAGCTTGAAATTATAAAATAAAGTTTGGACAGCGATTTAGAGAGTTTCTTAAGCTTTTCAATGATATATTTAACAATTATTCCAAGAGCGCGCGTTGGATATGAGATGGTAAATAGCCAAAGAGGCGCGTAGCGCCGA
>JAOBAT010071613.1:0-21737 GCA_026413305.1 Hydrozoanthus tunicans | reverse complement strand
TTTCATGTTCTATATATAGTATTGATTAAATTAAACTGGGTGTCGCTTTGTCCCTCGAGATGGTACTGATAAGTTGCCTGGTTCATTGACTAAGTAACATGCAATAACATACAACTTTATCTCGTTATATGAACCATGCTCTACAAATGGCTCAATGGCACTGATTAAATACATAAAAATTGTGTAACAAACATCTGGAATCCCTCCCTGTGAAGCGATAATCAAATGTTTTCTCACTGTTTCTGTTCTTGATGAACCAGCGTCCTACATGTTTTGCTAAGCGAGACAGGCCATTCTGCCTCATGGAACTAACATATTTTGCTAATGAAGCACTGGAATTAACCTGTGAGAAAGAAGTTACAAAAGAAGGAATGTTTGACACTTCATTCACAAGATTCGAAAGATAACGATTGACAAGAGCACATGCATTAATTTTAAGATGCAGAGGTTGAACATGTATACTGTCCACTAGCTCACCAATCAATGGCTGAAATTTTTGCCAACTATTTTCTTTGGCAATGAAAGAAGTTATTCTCGTACGCAGAGTTGCTGGGGCCAACCTGTCAGTTGCAACCTTTTTCTTAAAGGCTTCAACTTTTTTAGCTACCTCCATTCTCCTGGTGTACTTCCACGGCTTCCATGTGTTTTTCTCTTCTTTTCCAAATGTCCAATTTAACTGTGTAGCATTCTTTGGAGAGACATCTGCAAAAAAAGAGAAAAATGTTGAACTGTTTGAAAGTTCACCAGACAAAAAGGAACCATCTTCATGTCATTTGGTAATTCACCAACTACAAATTTTACATTAACTGCATTGCCATTGTGATTCAAAGAAAACACACTCTTTTCAATGGTACTGATATCATTCATTAGAATGTTAATGTATCGTTGAACTGGGAGGCTGTTTTCACTACAGTTTGCACCAAAATTAAATTAAAAAGTTTTCGTTGCTGCTGAGAATGCCTTTGCCAATATTTAAAAATCCAATTAACCAAGCGCATGAACAGTCATCTTTGCCAAAAGGGGCACCATCTCGACCTAAAGTGAAATAAAAAGTAGGATAATAATAATAATAATAATAATAATATCTTTATTTATGTAGCGCTACTTCTACTAGTAAACCAGTAGCGCTTTACAATACTAACTTACAGTATTACAACAACTACATACACATTGATAATAAAATGTACTAGCTATACTGGTATTATCTCTTCGCACTAAAGAAATTAAGCTAAAATATTAAAAAGTCTAAGACGATGATAATAAAAATATCTTAAAATAACAACAATAATTAAATTTATATGAACTTTTTCTAAGTGTATGCCTGTTTAAAGAGGTAAATTTTTACATTCGATTTAAAAATTCCTAAAGAGTTCCAGGTTATTATATCATCAGGCAGGCCGTTCCATAGCTGAGGGGCTGTGTAAGAGAAAGCTCGATAGCCATAGGTTTTCAGACAGTACTTTGGTTTTATGAGGAGTCCCTTATTAGCTGAGCGTAGAGTTCGTTTCGTAATGTAGGGGATTAAAAGTTCCTTCAAATAAGCCGATGCCATATTATGTAGAGATTTAAATGTTAAGAGTAAAATCTTGAATTCAATTCTTGCAGATACAGGCAGCCAGTGTAGTTGTTTCAATACTGGTGTATAAGTATAAGATTTGTCAAACCAAACAAGTTCATGACCACTATGCCCTGAAAGTTAGAATTGTGCTAGTGTTAGCAGAGTTTCTTTGAGGCATTAACTCCACTTAGCTTCTCATCTTCAGACACGTCATAACAAAGAGTCTCGTGAACACTGTTAGTTGTACCTATAGGTAAGGACTTGATGTATGGCATGAGCTTGTTGTAAAGCACCAGTCTAGGGACTGGTACATTAGAAATAGTTATACGCACAGTTTTCCTTTTACTACGGCTATTGCTAGGCTTGTAAGCACTATCTCTAGACATTTTTCTGTACTTCTTCTTGCCCATCACCCCATCATTGTAATAAACACCTACACTCCTAATCGTGTTCTCCTCTGAACTTTCATAGTTAACTAGATCACTCTTCTGAGTTTTCGGTAGCACATGCTTTTTAACTTTGTTGTTGTCTAAAAATGCTTTGACTAGAATTTCCTTGCGGCATCGATGTAGCAAAGTGTCCACCAAACCAACTTCTGCTGGAGAGGAATCTTCTGCAGTACCCCCATGAATTTGCACCGCTGCCTGCAATGTCTCTGCCCGTCTCCTATTCACTGCTGCTACACTACCTTTCAACTCACTACCTGTTGAACTTTTGAATTCTGTTTTGTTCCTACGCTGGACTGCTTTATCTGAAAAAACTCCAATCTTTCTAATTGTGTTTCTGCATTCATCCTCATTACTGCCTAGTTCCTCTACCCTATCTACCAAAGTGCTAACCTATTGTTGTGAACAACAGAATTAGAATTAGCAGCCATAAATTCATAATCAAGTACAAATAATTAAAAATAAACCCAAATAATAAACTATTAAGGTACCTATATCGAACAAACTTGCATGGACTTCTTTACCAAACATAACCAAATTCTGATTTAGTAGCTAAAATTTAATTTTAACATTGATAGCAATTTACATCAAACTATCAGCTGTTACTCAATAATGAATCGAAACTAATAATTAATGCTAACTTCATTGTAAACTTGAATAATCCTTTTCACAGACCTTCAGTTGGATTGAATTGCATTAACTAGGGATTAAATAGTAAACTTTGAAATAGAAAAATAGAAATGATTAAAAAGTTGACTAGAAAAAAGAAAAGCCTAAGAAAAAATCGTTTGAAAACTTCATAGTCGATAACTAGAGCTTGTGAATGCTGAACATAAAAAACACTCT
Organism: Hydrozoanthus tunicans; assembly: GCA_026413305.1. Lineage (NCBI taxonomy): Eukaryota > Metazoa > Cnidaria > Anthozoa > Zoantharia > Hydrozoanthidae > Hydrozoanthus > Hydrozoanthus tunicans. The sequence continues at coordinate 18,887 of JAOBAT010071613.1, read as the reverse complement.
TGCAGAAAATACATGAGCGTTAAATAAGAGAAATTTTTGGATCAGCAGACATATCGAGTCGATTAAGTCCTTTTGCATGATCCAAAATTTGTAAAAGAATCTGATAACAAAGCGCCGCGAATGTTTTGAGTTAACATACACAATGATATACCTTCGTACTCAACCGTCTCAGCTGTTCTTCTTTCGCTCTAACCTCCATCTTCTTGGCTTTAACATCTTACCTTCTCTTCTTCAAGTCCTCTTCAACATTCTTAGTTCTTCATCCAACTCCTTGATCTTTTCTGTCTCTGTTATTATATTCGCCTTCTTCGCCTCATAGCGATTACCTTCAAAGATTGGGCTTTCAAGACAGTTGTTTTATACGGAGGCAAAGTAACGGTGAAAAAAATTAAATCAAGGTTCAAATTCTTCACTTTTGAAAATGCAATTTTTTGACAAGTTTCCTTGCTTATAACTTAACTTCACGTTTAAATGTGGAAAGCCCAACAAATTACATACCAAAATGAAGGTCGGGAAAAGCTCTTCAATTTCCCGCTTTCTATTTGTTTGTTTTGGCAAACCGCTGAGCACAAGAAACTGTGAAAGATGAACCTATTGCGGAACCTAAATTCGTTCTCAGTCCCCAGAAAATACCAAACGTCCATTACGGCCAATCAACACGATTTGACTGAGCAAGTTTAGGCGCGCGCGTGCCCGGCGTGTCGGAACGCATTTTTGTCCGATCTCACCTTGTAAACAGTGTCTTTAGTAGGGTACTGGTACCTCTTTTTGTCCGATCCGTTCCATACTTTCCTAAGTGTAAATGGGCCTTAAGTCTCACTTTCCCATCTTTTTGGGAACAGTAGATACGGGAGATATAAACTCCCTTTTTTCATGATCACAATGACTCCTTTAGTTATCTGCCTCAGCTAGAGCTATATGACTTTTACAGATAGAACTAGGAGGATAGGACAGCTGTACAGGTTCAGATATATGATCAATTGTCTCTCCAGTAACTGTGCAGAGAATAAAAGGATCAGAGGTCAATGTTTTCCACTGTTTCACAAAACCTGCAACTCGTCCACCTCTAAAGTTCTGAGCTGTGTTATATAGGTGTGGTAGCAACAATGTGTTAATATATATTGGAAACATGTTTACCGTGTTTTTGAGGTTGTTTAATTCTTTGTAAATCTTTTCTTGGCTGAATTGAAGATAATTTAAGGGGATAGTAGTTTCTCCCCCTGCTGCTCCCTGAAAAAGGCCCTGAGCGAACTTGTTTCCTTGCTTGAATAATTATAATAATAATAATAATAATAATAATAATAATAATAATAATAACAGTTTAATAGAATAAATACATCGCAGCCAAGAGCTGAATTGGAAACTTATTTACAATAAAAATTCATTAGAAAAAGCCTATTTACAAACAAAGTAACATAATACATACGATATGGTATACAAAGAATAAAATTATATGTTCAATAAATAGAATTGTTAACACGTCGGCACATGGCCAGGATAAATGCGTTCTTAAAACGGTTCGTACGAAAGCGTGGTAGTTGGAAGGTTCTTGCTCTTCTTAGTTTGTATGATCCTTGGTGGCGTGGGGGGAGGAGGTGGGTAAGGCTGTGGTCACTTGTACCCGTAATACTGGTGAAAAGCTTAGAGCACAGGTCTTCTCGTCTTTGATGTAGGGAACTGAGACCAAAAATATCTAGGGACTGACTGTAAGATTGACAAGGCGCTTTACAGACAGTGCTCAATTCTGAATACGTTTAAGGTTGTCACTAAGGTATTCAGGAAGGCTGTGATGGTAAACAGGAGTGCCGTATTCTAGTACAGGCTTTATTACAGTACAATAGAATTGGATGATGTCTCCATCGTTGATGCCAGCCCTCTTAAGGAGAGTGAGAACAACAACCGCTTATTTGCCTTCTTAATCGACTCATTTACATGATTGTTCCATTTTAAATCGTTTGATATGGTAACCCCTGAAATTTTGGCACATTGAACCTTTTTGAATCTAGGATTACTCCCTCTATAGCTGTAAGGTTTGACAGCTAGTGCTAAACTTTTGGACATGATCTTGTTGGTCGTTTTGAGTTCCTGGAGGATTTTAGCCAGATCAACCCTAAAAAAAGACACCCTGGCTTGTGACTTCTAGCACAAGCAAGGCGAAAACTTCACTCAAAAAGGGTTTGATAGATTCCCTCCGTTTATACGATAGCTCCGTGTTAACATGACCTATGAGTGCCACTGAGTCTAAATGTGGGTTTATGAGTTCTTTATAGTTGGGAATGGTTCGTTTTTCTCTATGCTCTAACAATTTGTCCGTTACGCACACTATTGCAGGTGATACTTTCGCAAAGCCGACACCTTAATATCTGATCGTTTCGTATTAGGTGTCAATTTTCCCCTTATTTCTTCAGTGACTTTGGGAAACAACAGTTTTCCGCAATTTGTAGGTTTTTTGTTTTTCTTAAGAATCTCTTCCCTTTTTTCCCCAGAATAATCTGCGTTAATTTGTTCATTGATTAACGCTTTGAGATTATCAGCTACCGGTGGCCCGGTATCGTCAGAACAAGTCAGCGACGACTTGATTTCTGACAAGAGACTTTTGTTGTCTTCTTTGTCGGAAGAGTATTTTTTTGTTCTCAAGGGGGAGTTCTTCATCCATATCCCCTCCAAATAGACTAATAGCGTCTTCATTAGCGTCGTGTTGACGCGGTGAATTTGCTTTCTGTGAAGCGGTTTCCTCGTCTGAGGAGGAAATAGTGGCTCTCTGTGAAGCCGTTTCCCAACCTGCTCATTGTCAAGCGCTTCGGCCGGTCGTATTTGAGATGCGACAAGCTCTCGTAGCAGACCATTCCCGGAATCAATGCTAGCTTTCATGCTAGCTAAGACAAATAAGCGAAGTCTCTGAATTCACATCCAAATTGGTAGATAAATCTTTTTGTATTTTTTGCCGGTTGCATTTGCCGCCATGGCTGAAAAACAAAACTAAAGGCTGGAAAAACGAAGAGAGCGAAAAATTTTCAACGAAGGTAAAATATACTGTGAAAAATATCTCGGCGAGTTTCTTGAACCAAAGCTTCGTAGAGAGGCCAAATAATTTCTTCAAGGTAGGGAAAACAAGGTGAAAAAAGGTCCAAATTTAGGCTAAGCAGCACTCGTTACACTTTCATGAAGTGAAAGCACGACACAATTGGATGATGCATTGCGCTACGCTCTCTCGTACCAGTCCCTCACGATCTAGGCTGATGGCGAAGTAGAACTGTGAGTTAGTGGCAACTAATACTGTATTTGGAGTCTCGGGTGATCTGCCAACGTAGTGAATCGAATGGGTCTTCGGAATTGCTTAAAACTCACTCCGCCTGCCTGACAATTCTTCCACAACTTGGGTGTACTTACTCTTTGGTACAAAAAGAACGTTAACTTTCTTTGATTTTTTTCTGCTACTATTTTGGCAAACTCGTCGGCAGTGTTGAAAACTGCACGGCCCTGAAGAATGGCCAGCCAGACTGCACGTTTGACTTTCCCTCCCACACCATCCACTGCACCTTTGCCATGTGCAGTTTCAAAAAATTCCATGTGGCGTCACAATCATAATCATTTTGGTGGAAAATGCTGCTAGAGATATGAAACTTGTTCTTGAATTGTGAGCCTGTCCCATCACCAAAATAGTGCACTTTCTGCAATGACAGTACCTGGCTCACAGCTTCAAGGATGGCTTGGTTGCTTATGCGCACATTTGCCTTGTCGTGGCGTAACTCATCACTTATAATTACATATGATAGGTGCTTCAATTCTTCATTGTCAATGTCTTTGTAGTACACCCCTGCGGTGAATCTACTGGGTCATTTGACCAGTAAGCCTCCATTATTTCCCTTTAATGTTTCAGTGTAAAGTTTTCATGAATGATGATCTCGTCTTCTTTCAAGAATTTAAACTCTTTGTTTTGTCGCTTGATAGTATATATGTGCTGACTGAAACTTGACAGCTGGGCTTCCAAGTCATCTCTAGCTTCAGCTATGGTACATTCAATCAACTCCTTCACTTTTCCTTTATCTATGATTTTCCACTGGTGGTATGAAACCAGACTATCTTCCTCCAGGCCGTCAAATATTTGCTGGCTAGCCTTGCTAACTCCACAGTTGTTACACTCTATCGATGCACTGGACTGAGTCAATGTCGCATACAGTGAGGAGCAGGACTTTTTCACTGGAAAAAATACATGTACTGGGTTTTTCACTTGGATTCAGTCGTGAAATACCAAGCAAAAGGAGGTCAATGTTCTCATGATACTTGCAGATGCATACATCTTGGTCATGCAATGACATAGGGAGTTCTTCAGCAGGTCTCAGCTCAGCAAACTTCAATAGTCCAATCTTCTCGGTGGATTCGCTTGCAAAAAGCTCATATGCTTCTTCAATCGTAGACAGCAGCCACCTCTTCTGCCTGTGCTCCCTCTTGCCATTGGCCATCTTAACAGAGAAATAATCTTTCTTTCCAAGTAGCATTCTGCTGACATCATCTCTAAAATAAAAATCTTTGACTGTTCTCACCCCTTCATCAGTCAGTGCATCACTTCTTTTCTACCTTTCCTCGTCATTCTCCTTTCTTCTCTTTGCTGCTTTATCACATGAATTCACAACTGATTTTCGCTTTCTTGGTGACAAGTTTGCAACCAGCTTTGCCAAAACATAAACTTGCTTTTCAGAACATTTTAGAAGGCGTTTCTTTGCTCTGTTAACCAATCTCCCAATATTCTGAGGACTGATTCCTGACTGTGCATCAGGTACTTCTTTCCGTGCTGAAAGCTGCTTTAAATTTTCTTTCGGCTGCTCGCTGTTTTCTTTACTTTTCTCCCTTCTTAGCTCTTCGAACTTCAACTGATGTTTTTCTTTTTTTTTGACAAGTACTCCTGCTTTCTTCCTCTTTCTTTTCTTTTCACCTCCTCATATATTTCCTGGCTTTCTCTCAGTTTCTTTCTTTATTTTCGTGTTTGACAGAGTACCCTAATCCAAGATTCTTTTCTTGTTCACTAGCACCTCCTGCAACAGTGTAGACAGAGAAAGCAAGGCAATACCCAATAGCCCATATCGCAGTTATGCCAGACACTCTGACGATCCAGCGGTATCTCTCGGAGCGTAACATCAAAACGAGATTATAGGGTCGAGCTTTGCGTGTTTTGATAAACAATCTATTCAGAAAAAGTTATGACTGCGGAAAACACAACGAATTGGAGGTGGAGATCTTCGGTCCACAGTAGAGGGCCCACCAAAGATGGGTTTCCAGGCATTAACTATATCGCTCAAGGTAACATTAGAACCCCTGGGAGGTTCCGACCAAGTTCCATCGATGGCAGCAGCCGCAGCTGCAGCTCGATTTTTCTCAAAAAGGTGCTGCATGTGCTGATATTGCACCTTACGCTTTTGACGGTTACTGTTGGGATATGTTCCGCATTTTATTGAGGTAGATGGTTTAGGATTAATTTCCACAAGCTTTAGGGTACTTAGCCATTCGTTAAATTTAGTTGTTATTGCGTTTCTAATAGTGTCAGAGGGATTTCCCGGAACAAGGCAATCAATGTTAAAGCTCTTTTAATGAGCCACGTTTATGTTATTTTTCAATTTGGTGACCCAATTAAGCGTCTCATTATCAACATAGTTCCCACCAGGAACCGAAGAATCACATCCAAGATTGCAGCTACTCTCATTTTCGGGTTCAATGACAAGGGTCGTATCTGGAAGATAGGACTTGTCCTCGAAAAGACCCTTTACCAACCTCCTGTACTCATCTTTCTTACGAGCACCTTTAATTGACTCAACAGAACGGTGGGGAAAACGGAGTCACTTTAGGCCCGAAAGCCGGCCGGCACTATGTGGGTAAAAAAAAAAAATTAATTAATAAAATGGTCAACAAAAGATGTCTATTTCAGATGAAAACCAACTCTGTATGTAGATTTTGCAAAAAAATTATGAATCTTAGCGGAGGCAACAGTAGCTTTAAAAGCTAACAGGGATATTTGCCCGGAAGACATACTGCCTGCGTCCTTCAAAAGATCTCTGGAAAGTTTCGACATCACTTCCCTCCAGTTTTATGCGACAGCCGAGTGACCTACAACCTCGGCACCCGTAGCTCTTTTCACCCAACGAGTAATTTCGGGTCTATCATAGTATGTAACTTTGTCGGCATGAGCTTTGTCAGGGCTAACGTTCTGCGAGCAAATGGTAACATCAATTACAGTAGCTTTTTTGTCTTTATCATTGACAAGATCGGGTTTTCTCAACCCCGTCAAAGGATTGCGTATTTGGGGCACTACGGTGGAGTTGAAACCACGGTTTTCAAAGTGTTTAGCTAAAAATGTAACCAGCTCATCATGACGCGCGACCCTGGGGCCGGAGGTACGAGCACAGACCTGTATCATATGTTGAGCAGACTGGGGGACACCACAACAGTCGCAAGCAGTATCACAACCTGGTCTACCTCTTAATTGTCTAGACTTAGACAAGAGCTCTCCGGCTCTGGCCCTGATTGCACCAATGTAATCTTTACCTCTGCTACCACTGGGCGGACACCTCACCCATTTACTGGCCTCTGGGCAATGGTTAGCCCCAATGAGACCAATCCCATCACGTTTACTATTCAAATCTTGTTTCCAAGAATCCCTCAATTGTCCTTTGCTGGTTATTAGACTACCATTCAACTTAGCCGGTTTAGACCACTTGTCTAATAATTTCTTAAAAAGAGCCCCCTCAGCAACCGCCCTCGAGATCGAATCCTGAGCACTGAGGATGCCCTCCAGTCTGCTCTTTTTCAATAGCGGGATCGTATGCTTCAACGAAAACTGTATTTTTCTCTGCCGAAGAAAAAGTTCAACTACTTAGTGGTAACTGCCCTCGTAGTTTAACAGAGACGAGATTGAAAGAGTGGTTGTCGTATCGGATAGGAGGTGGAAAAGTTGATTGGACAGATCTTGTATTAAGTGACCTTGATAATTTGATTATAGTACATGTCAAGAAATGTGTTCATTTTCTTGCTACTATTATCCCTAAGCTGGAATCTTTCTATGACAACCACATTTCTTTAGAACTTGCTTATCCAAGAGTTGCCGATGGACATTCAAGTTTGAGTAGCCTGGTTGATAGAGGTTGTATGGTTAGAGCAATATAACCATAAACTGCAAAACAACAGAATTTTGACTGATTACTGTTCCTCCGGTGTATTGACATAATTTAAGGTAGTAAAAACTTTTGCCTCAGTTTAGGATCTTCATTTGGTATTCAAAATGTCAATCTGATATTTACAGCAAAACCTAAATTAATTAAATGGTCTAGTGCAAAAGCAACATAAGCAGCTATGTATGAAATACGAAAATAAATTTCTTAATGGTAATGAAAAATTTTAGTAGGGATGATGTAGGGAGAGTTGAAAACTTGATCAAAAGTTACTTTAGGTCATTTAGTCTGACACCAAAACAACACAATTTTGTAGAATATGCTAAATTCTCCTAATGTTAAATGAAGTGATAAGAGGAAAAATGTTGGGAGATTGGAGAACATGATCAAAAGCCGCATAAGCCATCTTTGCAATAAACCCTTTATAATTTTTTGAAATGTCCGAAGCATTTCACAAAGTGTATATATTTTTATCTGACAGGACAAAACACCTTGTCTTATTTTACTTTAGATATATTTAAACAACCTTATGATAGAGTAAAAACAATAAATAAAACAAAATAGTGGTCATCTAAGCTAGTTCTGATGTTTTCTTTTTAACCGGCACTAGGTAACTACCCAAAAACATTGCACCTTTTGGTGTTTGTACTATAACCCTTGTAGTCCCAGTTGTACAAGTAAATTCTCCCAACTAGAGCCCATACTTTTCAATGAACAAGCTTGGAAGAATTTTAACTTTTTCATTTTTAGTTACTCTCTTTGCTTTATCAACTATTATTTTCTGAGTACCATTTTTTCCAATTTGTTATGTAAGGAGAAGCTAGATGTCTATAACTAAAGGGTTAATGTACTTTTACTAATTAAATTTGTAATGTTTGGATTAACCATCCACCAAAGGCGGTTGAAAATTTGACATCATGGCACAAACAAAAAATATCGTATCGACAATTCCACTTCTACATAAAGTAAGGGGTATGAAGTCCAAAATGTGGTAGTTCTTGATCCTCTCCATAGCTCTCTCTGCATAAATTCGCAATGTAGCGATTCGCCTAGTTTCTAGAAGTTCACTTTCTTTAAACTGCCCTGACTGATTCATGAAAGGTGGGACATTTTACCCAGACTCCTTTGTTAACCAGTTAATCACTTTTGTTGAAACCACGGTCTGCCATGATAACATCGTTTCTCTGAAGCTTATCAATGAGACCTGACCTTGCAGTGAGGTGACATAACACCATGAAAAATTCATTTTCAACAGACAAAGTTCTGCTGGGTCCTGGTTTATACTTGGAGTTTTTGGGTTGGGTTGCTTGTTTGTTATTGTTCTTGTAATCCAGATTAGAGGCAGTTTCTCTATCAAGGAAGTTCAAAATCATAGAAAACATTTCGTAGTTCTCACAACTAGTATAAAATTTAAAGAGCTTGTCGTTACACTTAACAGTCTCGACACTAAACTTCCCTCGAGTAGTTTGCAATTCAATTTCTTTCCTTATCTCTTGCTCCTCTTCTAACTGTTTCTCTAGTTCTTTTATTGTTTTGCTCATTTCAATCTGCATTGCTTTATAGTCATTCTGCAGTCGTGTGAAATGGTCTCCCATTAACTTCAGCTCTCTTCTCAGTTGTTCATTTAAGCTCTCGACGTCCATGGAGGACGTCGGATGAATCGTTGTCATTAGCTATTTGTTCGGTGTTTACTGCCAAGTCCTCTTCGTTACAATTATTTCCAACCTCACATGACGGGCTGTTCGAGTTGTTCACTTTGTTGGAGCTTTTGATCGGGCTTGTGGGAATTTGTTTTGTTGCACGATAACACGGCTTCTTTCTCTGTGGCTTTTCCACAACAAAAGAAAACTTTGTCGGCACATACCCTTGTTTGAGACTTTTTTTTCCCCTCCAATCGATATTACAAAGCATTCTTCGCTAAAATGATCACTGCAAAGATAAGAGTTCTTCGTAATTGAAGTATTTTCACGGGTATTTTTACAAGCCATTCGGCGAGCAACTTCTTGTCGTTTTACGGCAAGACATCCTTGCATGCTGGTTTGGAGCTTCTATTGGTGCAATCATAAGCTATGCAGTGTTTTACCATAGCCAAACGTATAAAAAATTGTTTCAAATCGAAAGTATGAGAGGTTTTCTAACTATAAACACAGCGAGTTTCTTGCAAAATTTGACCCGGTAGTCTCGTTTTGATGCTACACTCCGAGAGATACCGCTGGAGTAACGGAGCGTCTAGCTCAACTGCGGTAAGGGCTATTGCTGAATCGCGCAGGCACCACAGCTTTGTACCCCACTTGACAGTTTTTTTGGCATGTACTGTTTCCAAATCAATCTCCCATCAAATTTTATCATTGCTTCGTCAATTGATAAATTCTTAATTTCGGAAAATTAATTTCAAGCACAGTAATAAATGGTCTGACTTTATTTAGCTGTTATTTGTTGGTGGTTTTTCTGTGCAGCATATGCATTAGTACTTTAAACTACGGAGTTGAAGAAATTTTCCTTAATAATCTGTTCCAGGAATTTTACTTCTTCAGCCTCAAAAGGCAGGTCAATTTGAGGGCCAGAGTTTTCCTCATAAGGTGATAATGTCGGCGATTTAGTACCACTACTCCAACCCTGTGTTAAGCCATTTGTGGCTGTCACTCTATGGCCAACTGTTTCTCCACGGTCTCTACCACGACCTTTTGATCTTACACCTCTGCCTCTTCCCCTCCCTCTGGTAGCACCAACATAAACACTTTCAATGTTATTTTCATCCTCTTCTCTAATTTCAGAGGGTTTATAACTCCCATCATCATCTGTGTAATCATGTACTGAACTGTTACCATTCACTGAAATTTCCACACCAGAATCATCTGATTCAGGGCCAGCTGAATTTCTTGAAGTCCAATCAATACCTACCTGAGTAATAGATAGCACAGACATAAGTCAATTGAATAGAATAAACTAGAATGGAGAACCAAGTATATGACGAGGGGTCGACCTGCTAGGGTTTCCGCATTTAAAGATGGTCTTATCATGTTTGTATTCCAGTACTGCGCAACCTTGTGCAGATCGTTTCGAATGAGTTCCATAAAGCGAAACTTTAGACACTCCCTATGAATAATATTATCACAAAACAAACCAGAGTCTCTTAAGTCTAAAGTATCTGATCCGCCAGTCAGACGACTGATTTCTCATAGACCTCCACCAGGCTTCAATTCGTTGATTTGCGTTGCATTGAGCGTCCATATATAAATTTTGTTTCACCTTGAAAGACGTCCCCAGCTGACCTTCTGAAGAAACGTTGGGTGGCACAAACATGTCAGTTTTCAGTTCCACGATCCGCACGAATAATACGCAGGGTCCCACCTTTTTGTCTATTTTAAGATTAAACTCAAACTGATCCTCGTGTGCCTTCTACTTAAAGCCCTGTAGCTCATCAAATTCTAACTTTTTTGTCTTGTTTGGCATTCAGAGGCTTCCAAGTTTGCCGCTTTAAACTACTAACTCCTCAATTGCACTGGACTTGCCACGAGGACTTCTATAAATTGACCACGAGTAGCTGAAGCGACCTTAGAGTAACTCTACACGTGCTATCACGTCCTTTTATACTGGAACCCAGTCCCTGCTCGTTCTATGCCGCAGAAATATCTATTTCTGTCTTATTCGCTCTTTCCGTTCACTCAAACCGCCAGAAACAACAATTTCTGAGATTTCATATTGTCTAGCTGAAGACTTTGCATCTTCGTGATTTTAAATTCTTCGTCAATATGTTTTTGACAAGCTCTTTCTTTGGCTTCGGCGAAAGTAATTTCTTTTTCGAGTTGAAGTTCTTTGAGTTTTCTTTGTGTGCAAAAGGACACTATCAAGAGAATGAGCCTCTGTTTTTAGTCTTGCAGTTTTGCTGGCAGCTCCTAATCTTAAGGAGCGCGCTGATGAGCGAGGTGAACCTTTACTAGAACCTTTGCGCTTTGAACTTCTTACGCTCCTGGATTTGATAGAACTGACTGAAGGACTGCTGGTAATTTTCTTTTCAAAAAACTCGGATTGCCTCAGATAGCCTTAAACGGCATTCTACAGTCTCCCTGTCGCGGACATCGAACCAATAGTACGATTCACTCTTATCCTTTTTATTCTCAGTGTATCATCGTTGGCCTTTTGGGTTTCATTAAATTGGTCTTGAGACAGTCTAGAGTGTCGGGTAAACACTCTTAATATTTCAAGTTGAGTTTCTTTACCTTTTAATGCTTCAAAAATTAACACTATGTGCTTATTTAATGCAATGTAAGGCTTCGACTGATTTTTTTCTCGAATTTTTGTTTGATACAATTTTTCTTTTTCTGTCATTTTCCGCTCCCGCCCTGTAACTTCTTGGTTGCTTACGGCCTGTTCGGAACACGATATTTCTGCATCTTTTTCTTCGAACATTTCTTAAACTTCATTGTTTCACGAGGGTTCATTGACCACCGTTGTTTTATTGTAGCGGTACATGCGAGATTTTTACGAGACGATAGCGAGACTTGAACTGCATTTACTATAAACTGCAAGCAAATAACACACGAAAAACTAAGTTAACTAAAATATACTAAACGAACAAGCAACTAGTGCAACATAACAAATACTCTGTAAATCTTACTTTCATGCAAGCAAATATAACAGAATATCTCATTTACAAAACGAATACAGTAGGGTGCGAAAATAATTTTAAATACAAGGAACATTTAGCACTTGTGGCGAACAAGCATATAGCGTTTGGGTTGCTAGTTAAAACATAAACATAAGCGTAATTAAAGAAACTATCGAGCAATAAGAAATACAAGTAAAATAAAGGGCAAAACTTACACAACAGTTCTTGGTTCAGGTAAGCGAATAAACGAAGGTAAAGCTCACGACGAGCCGGGCATGCAACTAAACTAAAAACCTAAAAAAACTCGGTTATAGCTAAAATAAAATGTCACGTGACTGCGAAAAACAAAAGAAAGCGTGTGAAACGAAAAAATATAAATTATGATACGTTACTCTAGGAGATGACGGCGCCGTTACAACAGGCATTTTGAGATAGGATTGAGCACGGCTCAGGTAATTTTGTAAAACGAGGGCTGCCATGACAAGAATTTCAATTCTTTCTGGTGGAAGCACGACGACAGTGTGGAATACTCGCCATCGATTTGTCACGATTCAAAATAGACTCTCCAGATACCCTTCGTGCTCTACTGTGCCTGTAGATGTAAATGCGCTTGCGCTTGTCTGCACTTAGGCCATTTTGTGGGTATGGTTTCATCATGTCGGTATTAAGGGCAAACGCATCATCTCCAATCAACACATGGGGGACCACCTCTGTGATGCTAGGGTCAGAGCCAGAGGGTAGGCGTGTTGGTGGTGGAAGGTAAATGACGCCGCCCTCAATTGGTTGCGACACAGACAGCCTGCATTTGTTCTACACTCCATCACCTGGAATCCTCCCATTTGTTCCAGTATCTGCATAGATACATTCGTAGTCGGGCCCGACAGCCGCCATCAAAACAACTGAGTGCCTCTGTTTATAATTATAACTAGAAATGATCAGAGACTACTGAGGTGCGTTCGAATGGAAAAGGTAGGGTGATTACGAATATATAAAATATACAGGCAATAATGATTGAAACAGTTGCACAAAAAAGGATATTTAGGAATGTGATTGCTTTGTTTAATTACTTTTTATTTAATTTTTGACCATGTGTTAAGGTAAAAATTATTATCATATAAAAACACAACTAGAAAATTGCTGAATTTGAACGAGCATACATTGTATTTTAACACCTGTATGAACAACAACTCTTTTTTTAAAAAAATAGCGTTCATAAATTTCATTTGTTTCACCGTTACAATACCTTTCGAGTAGTTGTAGTACCTTGTTGATATCCGTCTTTTCTTCTTTGAGTCAAAGGGAAGACCGTCATAGATCTCCAAAACATCTATACACGTGAGCAGTGTTGCTGTGCGAAGCTCGTTGCTTTGTGTGCCAAGACGCGAAGCTATTTCATAATTTCTCCAAAGACGTTTAAACTTTTTTCAATTCGACGCCAAGTTCCACTTTAACTCTAGTCTCGTGGCAGTGGAATGTTGGACTGAACAACTGCACTTCTTTGACCTTGAGCTGTTTCTCGAGGGAGGGATCTAACTTCAGGACGTAGATTCTTTTGTTCTGACACCATATAACGTTCTCTCATACAAACACAAGTGCACTTAACTTTATATTACTCTACTATATAAAGCATGTTGATTCATTGACAACTCCAAGTTTTATGTGTCCTTCTTAGCTTCAGTTATCGCACACCGTCTTGACTTGCCGTCACGTGATTCGACTGGCACGTAATAAGTTAACAACAACGTTACAAATACCACCATTCATAAAAAAATAACATAATTGCATCAGTAACACATACGTTAGGTTTGAAAGCGTTCTATTTTTTTTTTTAGTTTTTGGCCTTGTATGAAGGCATATTATCTTAGAAAAATATAATGTAAAAAAATGCTGAGCTTGAAACAGCAAACAGTGCATTAAAAAAAAAACTCTATAACACCTGCTTCAACAACAAATCTAAACAATTTCAGTTCATTGTATAAAATTCAATAGTTTAATGTCTGCAATGTTATAAGTAACACCGAAGTCCTTGCTGTCCAGTAGAATGTCTTCCAGATCATCTGCATTAAAGGATGTTGTGGTGTCTACATTGTTGGCTTGCAATATGCTTATCACTTCATGGTGAAATGCTGTGAGGTAGAACTTCTCTTTGCTGGTTTTGTTTTGAACATACATCTTGGCGAACCATTTCTCACTGTCAGATGAAGGATTCTGGCGCAGTCCACAACTTGTACACTTGAGCTTTTTGCCACAGATTTCGGCCTTTTTCCCACAAGCAGTGCATGAATAATATACTTGTGTGTTCTTTATACCAGTTATGGTAATCTCCACCGTTTTGGTTGTCATATCCATTAGGGATGGACTCAGATCTGGCAAGGGGTCAGTGAAAGGAGAAGTTTCTTGACACTTACCAATAACAAATTCCCTCGTCTGTCGAGGCCCTAAGAGCTATCTAATCTATCCATCATCAAATTATCACAAGATTTTGAAAGACAGATCGTTCAAAAAACACGAACAACTTGTACGTGGTAACGCTTATCTTTGATTAGTGGAATCGAAAAACCGAACTCATTTATTAAAATCGCTTAATACGTTTAATATTTTATTTTCTAAATGGAATAAAACCTTCTCATGCACCCTTTCTTTCCAAATCTGAGAACTACACATTAGCGTTCATTATGCGCAAAATTATGTATATCGGGACGCTTGCGTTCGCTGGCTTTCACTCCGCTCATTTTCTTGTAAACTCTTCGAGTCATACTCTGGCCTTAGCACTTACATTGTAATGACTCGGGAAAGTATATGTCTCCTGTAATGTACGCCTCATGGCTTTGATTATTAATTTAACTTTGGGAAAAAAAACTGGGGGGGCACAGCCAGCCACAGCCACAGCACTGACAGCAACTGTCATTAAATACATGTTTCTAAACATGGAAAATTTTTAAGTGTTATCTGGAACCTTTCATCTACACTCGTGTTCTTCTAGCTATGTCAATTTGTGACACACTGGGTGCACATTGGATTGAAAGGATGCCCAACCAAGGTATGCTTCAATGTCAAATAACTTTTTCAGAAAAATTTCTCAAGTTTTCTCAATCCTAACCAACCTTCTTCCAAAAATAACACAACCAACTGATAATCATACACTCAACAATACTGTACACTTTTAGAAAAAGTGTCTGTGTATCTATTTGGTAAAATATAGTTATGCTTTGTACTGTTTTTAAATACACAGAGATTTCAAATGATAAATTTTACATAACACCTGACTCACCTGAGGCATTAAATTAGAGTATTTTTCAAGTTGTCAAAATTCCAGCCTGAGGGATTTTTAATATTATGCCATGTTTAGACACAGAAATTGTTTTGGGTACATTATTGTGAACTTCATTGATGGAACCCCACACACCAGAACAACAAAAAAGGTCTTGTATTCCACAAGCTCCCAATTTTATGAAGCAAAACTTTCAAACTCATTCATTATTTGTATAAGAAACTGAAGTTAGTGAACCTTAGCAATTTTTCCCAGAAGTGAAGTTTCTTTCCATTTCTGAAACTGCAAAACTGCTTTCTCTAAAATATGCGTCCACATAAATTTCCTTGAATCCATAAACACTGTACAAACCCTAAGTCATTACCAGTACTGATAAACGAAGTAGTTATTGAAGAAAGCTACACTAAAGCCTTATTCTAAGAAATGCCTTAACACAAGCTGTCAGAGTGTGATTTAGGCACACCTCAATGCTGGAAGAGTCAAACTGGTCATTCTTGTTTGAGGTGCATTCATTAGCTACATGGTAATGCTTGTTCTCCATTTTAGGAACCCACCTCCCAAACTTGGCTGCAAAGTAGTGGTCTTGCTCCTGGTGGCGAATACAGTACTTTGAATCCAGAGGATCAACACCGTGCCTAGGGGGGCCATCATGAAGTGCATTTCCACAGCCAAAGCATTTCCTGATGTTACCATGGATTGATATAAGTTCATATGGCTTGCCTTTAAAAATCTCTGCTCTTGGCTTTGGAGGCCTTGGAACATGGTCTATTTTCCTTGTAAGAACCAATTTTAGCCCCTCCTTGTTTGTCAGCTGACTTTGATACTGTAGCTGTGAATGATCTGGTGTCACATCCCGTAGTGCCTCGCCAAGGGTGTATCTTCTGCCAGATGTACTTTGTTGTTCTTTGAGTTTCTTTTACCATTTTCTGATCGAATGCATTGTATTTAAACATGAATACTCGCTTTCCTTCAATAACATCAAGTTCTAATTAGTTAAAATGAGGTGATTACGTCATCATTATTGTGCAATAGCTAAAGTAAGTGTTTTATGCCGTAAAAATTATGATTTCATTTTTTTGTAAGTGTTTTTGACTCAAATATGTACAGACGTATATATTTTGGCAAATCAATGTCCTTTTGAGTCGTCTGAATCATTCTATATCTATTTTAGAAATAACAGCAGCATTGAATAAATTAGTTGTCATCCCCCCTTCCCCCTCAAAAATTGTAACTGTAGTTTCTAACACTCACCTGTAATGTATGTTAAAAAGGCAAACTATTTACTTTCCCGACATAAAACAAAACAATCAAGTAACAGCAGCAGTGTATTAACATTTTCCATAACAATATAGATTTTTACTGTTATGACGTCATGATGACGTCATGATGAAAATTTACGAACACCAGACAACATCAAATTGATACGTTCATTGAGTTCTATCTACCTGCCAAGTTTGGTAACTGTAGCTTTAATTGTAGCTTAAAACAAAATCGACACCCAGCTAATTCTATCTGGCTGTGGAGCTGTGCTCCGAGGTCATGCATGGGCCGTATAGCGGCAGCAATATGCGCCTTAACATGCGTTCGGTCCGACCTCGTTGAGCTGCGTCCTTCGCAATTCAGTCCATGACTGCAAGTAAGGGCGATTAGCTCGCTAGATATTATTATTATTTTGTCTCGGAGTTACGGAGGGTCGGGGGGGGGGGGCGTTCCCCCAGTCCAGAGAAGCCCCAAAAAGCCCAGTCTGAATATGGTTAAGATCCAACCCCTTCCTCCCTTAACGTCCACTCCATATAGTTGCAAAAAAAACAATTTAAAAAATTATATACATATATACCCAGAGTTGGTGTCCAATTGTTAGTCCACGAACAAACTTCGTGACCGTTTGTGTTCTCTGATCGTAAGATGTATCAGTTTCTGACAAGGCTTCAGTGAGATGCCGAACGTCGCTCAGGTAATTTAAATGTATCAATATTTCTGGCACAACATAGTGAGAGCATTTTTCTATTATTACAATTAAATTTAATAAAATTAAATTCGATCTTGTCGTCCACGCCTGGACCCGCTCACCCCTTAACGTCAATCGGACGTTAAAAACATTTTTTTTATTTTTCGATGGTCCCTTATCAGCTTATCTATTTCAAAAACCTCCAACAACTCGTTCATTTGGCCTAACAGTATAGTTCATTTAAAAACTTATTTGTGTAAAAATGTTAACATAAATTGTATGTTTTCCTCCTGTAGGGCGACTGAAATTGATAATTCTATGCAAGTTATTGTGTTTTTCAATGGCGCGGAAAATGTTTCCAAGATCGGAAAACAATCAGTTGTCCAATGGGAAGCGGGCTTTCTCACGCCACTTTGTCTAGGTATTGCAACATTATCGAACTCTGAAGACAACTCGTAAAAAATGAAAAAAAATAGAGATTCAAACGTATGAATTCCTGTACGATCTTTACAATTCCTGCTATTATATATGTTTTTTCTTATCTTTATATAGTTCAGTATTTTATAATATAAACTCAAAAAAATCAGAGAAACACATATTTCATACGTCTATCTGTAGTTTAATAAAACGGTTTTGCGGCGGGAACAAATTCTAGACGGCTTTAGACTTAATTATTGTCGGCAACGATTAATGTAGAGGCAGGACATGATGAAATAAAAAATTTTAAAAACCAAATAAAGCATTTTTATTTTTGTTACTCCTCCATTAATACAGACTCTATAAACTTTGAAAATTAAACGCAAAACAGAAAATCAAGTTAGTCTCGCCGTACTTTACTTAGACTTGAGAGCTCGAAGTTGTTTCGGCTGTGATTTTGGCTCACGGCTGCGTTTCCCAAAACGCAGATTGGACTTTAGGTTGGACATTACAGTTTTATCCATTTTTATTGCTGTCAGCTGAGAACGTTTACTGAACGCGCTACCTAATCTTTTAGTTTTAGACTTAGTCTACATTATACTTACACGGAAATTGCGTTGCACACTGTCATTAGATTGCTCCAAAAAAGAAAAAAAGAAACGTTTTTCAATCACGAAAACAACCGCTAAGAAAAAGTTTTGTATAAAAAATGCTGTAGTTACCTCTTCCTCCTGTTTTCTTTCCATCTTCGTTGCACGTGTACACCGTCCTGACAGCTGATGCGAGCTGTCGCGTCGCGTAATGTTTTTCGCGCGCTTTTTGTTAATCGAGTCTGCAGGGAACCAGGTAGGGTCAGCGGTAATCCAAGATGGCGGGTAATAGAAATACACTGAAAAAAAACTCGGCTATTGCTTTTACTTTGTATAACTATGTTGAACTTTTGGGGGAAACCGTCAAAATATAGAAATAAGTGTAAGAAGTAAGGACTCGAAAGCTAATATTTCACCATGGTAAATTTGTTTTGTCGCTGGCCTTGGATGAGGACATTTAATCTATCAAGCCGACGTGAATTCCGAATCACAACCACATTAAACAGGTATGCGCATATTTATTTATTTATTTTCTATCATTTTAAAGATATTTTCAAAAAAATTCAGGGGTCCAGAAGGGGTCCAAAAGGTGGTCCAAGAGGGGGGTCCACACTTTGTCGACACCCGTCGTTTGGCACTCGATCAAGTTTTTGTGAAGATGCACGCGTGAAGTAAATGTGATTTTTAACACAATTTCTTGTTATTAGAATGATAAACTTTGAGTTAACAACTATTATATTTGTATTTAAATCCCATTCTGAAAAATGTAAATGTTTTATTTGAAAACGTATTCCTCAAATAAATTGTTTATTTATCATTCAATTGCGCGAAATGCACCCTCCACAAGGATATCTGCATAATTGTAAACATTCAATTAAGTTTCAAGACTTTC
>JAOBAT010071602.1:0-21737 GCA_026413305.1 Hydrozoanthus tunicans | reverse complement strand
ATGTGATCACTTTCTGTTTCTGTCATTTGGAATTTTATTGATTGACCCTCGATTGCTTCTACAAAAGCAGACATTTCCTGCGAAGCCGACTTCAGGGTTGCTGCAAAATGGACCCTCTTGATCTCTCTCTCAAACTTTTTTGAGTTGCTTGAAGCAATAGTGCAGCGAAAACAGATGTCGGAGACTTCGGACACTTCTTGCATTGGATCGGGGTTCTCAATCATGGTGGCCACTAGAAGACGATGCACTAGTATGTCAATGTAACGGCGGATAGGTGAAGTGAAGTGTGTATACTTTAAAAAGTCTAAGCTGTAGTGAGATGTATCATTAACACCGTGTTCCCCAGTGGAAACATAGCGTGCTTTCTGTTGGATTCGCTTAAACTGTGCGTTAGCTATTGCTAGTTGTGGGTGGTTGTTGTCGTTACATATCAGTGCGTGAACAGACCTCCAGTCTTGGTGCTCTGTTGCATCAAGAATTTGATTCCATACACTAGAATTCAGCAACAAAACGTCTTCTTCTCGTTCCTCAGCCTCTTCTTGATCTCTCTCGTCACCCACTAGCATTTGACCACCAGGATTGATCTGATTCCCCTCATTTGTTTGGCATCGTGTTCGTAGATACAGTGATTTACTGACGTGCTTTTCAAAATTATCTCGCCACTCTTTCAGACGATGCATCTTCGGGCCAAGTTGTGTACGAACTGGAGTGCTTTCTGGAAATGTCCTGTAGACATGTTCTGCTACCTTCTGATTTACTAAAATCATGAACTCCTCCACAAGTTCGTGAGCTTCAAAGTCTTTCCCTTTATTTTCGTTATTGTAGTGATTGTGGACTGCTTCCCCCAATCTTTGTTTCCTTCTCCGTTGTGCTCTGTCACTCAAAACTCGTATATCATTAGCTACCCCGGTTGGAACGTTCGTGGATGACTCTTCTCTGTTTAAAATCACGGATTGAGCTTCTGAGTAACTGAGTTTACAACAACTGCGAGTTATAGTCCGCTCAAAGATTGGAGAAGCTTTGATCTGTCCATTCCGGTCAAGCTCAAGAAAAACAGAAACTGTCAGGCGATCCTTACTTGGTAGAAGGCTGCAATGCCCTTCATTCAGTTGAGGGGGAAGCACTGGAATCACTTGAAGGCCATGTTTTGGATAAAGTGAATTACAACGGCTTTGTGCTTCTTTATCAACTTCAGTGCCTGGCTCTACAAAATACGATACATCAGCAATGTGCACTCCAACTCTGATGGTATCTTGATTAACTACTTCACACGTCAAAGCGTCGTCCAAATCCTTTGAATCAGGTGGATCAATTGTAAATGCGTTTTCGATAATCCTGCGTTGTCTAAACTCTTCTGGTGGAATGACCCATTTAGAAGGAAACTTTCTATCAACCTCGTCAATTGTGGTAGCGTTGAAAGCTTCCTTGATACCGTGCTCGGTGTAAAGAACTTTTAAGGCATCTTCCAAGTTCTTACCTGATGGAATGGTGTTAACCACAATGCCAAGTGGGATCGAATAATCTATTTTCCATTTAAGATACTGAACCACAAAAAGATGGCGTCCTGTTAATGCTTCCTTTTCACTCATAACTTTGCCCCTTATCAACGGACCCTCGCCTGTCTGAACTGCTTCATAAGTTGGCACACCCACTATTTTACCACTTTGAGTGAAGTTGGCAATGACAGGAATGGACTTGTTGATAGGTATCATAATTCCAGTGTTTTCCCCACTTATTGTGCAGACAAACTTCCGCTCCTTTGAGTTTATCGAATGACGGACAAATCCTATTGATTAGAAAATGGGATATTTTTTTAGAAACATAGAGTAGACGAAAACCTTGTAAGAGAAAGTCAGTACCATTAGGTTGTTCCGTTCCTGAACGTTTCCACAATTAGACCATTAAATGTAATGGTTCTAAGTTCTTTTCAATTACCCGAATGTTTCCTTTTGGGAACTTAATCAGAAGTGGAAATTGGCGGGCAACATTGACAAAGAAAAAAAACTGAACTCGGCGGGATTCAAAATCTAGCGATGTTCTATCAACTAAGATGGTAACTAGTTGCAATTTTAAAGATAAAGTTAGGCCGCTCAACACCGATAAACGGAATTTTAGTAAGCGTAATGGCCTCAAATGATGTAAGGTCAAACCTCTCTAAGACAGACACCTTCGGGACTGGCCTTAGCTGTCTGTCTTACAGAGGTGTCCATCTTATGGAGACTTCAAAAACAATATGTGACTGAGAAAGCGCACGGTAGGAACCAAGATTTGGAGTCCGTTTTATAGGTGTGTGTCTTATCTAAGTGCCCGTCTTGAGTGGTTCAACTGTACAAGTATACTTCCTTGAACTTTCTAGAATTGCACGTATTACGAACTTGAATACTTATAGCTAACAGCTTGACTAAAGTAAATCATTTGAAATTCACTTTATTTTTTTTTACCAGAATAAGAAACAAAGACTAAAACTGGTTTTGAATAAGTAGTAACAGCTTGAATGCTACTTTTTAACGGACACAAGTAATTAAGCCGAGATTCTTATCAATGCCACAAAAAAGAGCAAGAAGTTGTATGTCAGCCTTTTTGTTTTAATACCGTTTCTCCTGTCAAGCAGACAATAAGTATTAAAAGAAATATAAAGGCCGCAACTATGTCGGCGGTGCAGTGGCCGAGCGGTTAGCGTGTTCGACTCGTAATCCTAGGGTTGCGAATTCGAGCCCCGGTCAGACCACTGTGTTGTTTGCTTGAACAAGACACTTTACCTGACTTGTTCCAGTCGACTCAGCTGTATAAATGAGTACCAGTTCTGCTGGGGGGGGGGGAGCTAACCTGTGATAGATTAGTGTCCTGTCCAGGGGGAGTCAAAGACACTCAACCGCTTAACACTACGGAAAGTGGAGATAAGCGCGGGCCTGAAGGGCCACTTAGTCTCGAGAAAGGATTTAGCTATAAGGTACATACCAACCAGTTTTCCGCTCCTTTGAATACAAACAGGAGGCTCAACGCTCGGTACTTCATCCAACACAGTGTTACTGGCGGTCTGGTCTTCATGAAGCTCAACAACAACGTCATCTCCGTCGAATGCTTGTCTTACTCTGCCTTTAACGACAATATCCATGGAAACAGTATCGTGAACCTCTCCAAAAGTTTGCCTGATTTTGTCGTAGGTTGATCGGAGGTAGCATCTCTTGTATTTGTTCGGTTCTTCGTCAAGTTTTCGCAGCGAATCCTCTGGGCCGAGAAGGTCATGATGAGGAAAATTGCTTCCACGAGCGCACAAGAGCCTTCTAGTACGCTCACTGTACTGTTGGTTTTGATAAAAACCCTCGACAAGCTCAATCGCTAGGTTTCTGCCCCTCGGAACTATCTGAATGTCTTGGTGCTTGTTGTTTTCAGACTCACATGTTGCTACTTGTTCTGTTTTGACTTTAGCTAACTCAGCTAAAACTTTCATAAGACTGTTGAGAACCTTCGGGTGCCTGCTGTCGTCCAGTAGAAGGTCAGACAAACAACACTTATTCAACTGCCTACCGTCACTGGTCGGAACATCTTGACTTCCTTTAACACTGCTGTTTGGTGTGTTGCTACAGCTTGGCTTCCCGTCCTGTGAGAGCTGACTCGTTCGGTCAAAGTTTAATTCCTCATCTAGGCTGTTCTGACAAGCTCTACTCTTCTGTTCTTCTTGAAATGTGTCACCTTGGTTGTTTATGGAATCAACTTCTTCAGAGCTCTCAAAATTAAGCCAGGAAGGAACAAACTCCGAGGCTTTTACATTTAAACCACGTGCCGCAATTTCATCTTCAAGATCTTCCTTGGTAACAAGAAATAATCCACCTCCTTCGTTGCACCTGTCAATGAACTCTTTCCACAAAGCTTGACATTCCCCGACCGTGCAAAGTGATAGAGGATCGCCAACAACGGCGACCAGTGACTGAGCTCTTGTTACGGCGGTGTTGAGAAGCTTAGAATCTGACAGGAACTCAAGAAAGTGCTGCTGATTATTTCCCGTGTTCTGGCAAGTATGTAGAGTTCTAACTGTGCTGATTATGAAAGCACGAAATTGCTTCCCTGTTTAAAGGAAAAAACAGACACTTTGAGAACCACTTTTTCAAAAACTAATAAACTTTACATTCTGATCAGAATTAAGCCGTTGCTACACGGTGCAACACTGCATGCAACGTTGCGTGCAACTGAAACCCTTCGTGTAGCCACACAGTGAAAGCGTTGCATAGAATGTTGCAGGAGTAGGATCGGTTTCTACTTCGCACAACGTTGCGTACACAATTTCAAAGGTGGCTACACGGGTATTCTCCCGTTGCGCGCATTGTTGCATGCAATGTTGCACCATGACGACGAAACTTTGTATGGTTTTCCATCTTTTTGCCGCTAAGAGAAGTAAAATTGCTTCTAACAGGTATTTAACTCTCCTTGCTCTGTTCCTCAATTAGAGTTTTAAATTTAGTTTGGTTCGCAAACCAGGCTGTGCATTAATTTATTGCAAACTATTGCTTCAAATCATATTGTCGTGTTTGTCGGAAACACTTCAAAGTAAAACATGTGAATTAAAACGGACTGTTTTACTTTTCTGTTCTACGTACATCAAAATATTTTATTCCGTATTTTGTTGCCTTTTTTGTCTTAGCTGAGCTCTCGAGAAATTCTTCAAGAAGTTCTTCTGTCGCTTCTTCAAAACGTTTTCTCTACTCACCGTCTATCGGCTGATAGACCACTAGTAGAGTAGCCAATCAGAATACGTGGTTTGCAATAGACCACTAGTAGGGTTTGACTAATGGCCGATAGACCACTAGTAGAGTAGCGATTCAGAATGCGCGGCTTGCAATAGACCACTTGTAGAGTTTGACTAATGAGCGACAGACCACTAGTAGAGTAGCGATTCAGAATGCGCGGCTTGCAATAGACCACTTGTAGAGTTTGACTAATGAGCGACAGACCACTAGTAGAGTAGCGATTCAGAATGCGCGGTTTGCAATAGACCACTTGTAGAGTTTGACTAATGAGCGACAGACCACTAGTAGAGTAGCGATTCAGAATGCGCGGTTTGCAATAGACCACTAGTAGAGTTTGACTAATGACCGATAGACCACTAGTAGAGTAGCGATTTAGAATGCGCGGCTTGCAATAGACCACTAGTAGAGTTTGACTAATGACCGATAGACCACTAGTAGAGTAGCGATTCAGAATGCGCGGTTTGCAATAGACCAATAGTAGAGTTTGACTAATGAGCGATGTTTTCTAATAGTGAACTCGTTCGTCGATTCGCGCTTCGTTATATTTTGACTTATAGAAAGCTCGACATCGTAGGCAAATTGTTAATTTGAAAAAAAAAATCTTTGTCCAAACAACAATTCTTTCTAGTGCAAAAAAAGGTTTCATGGGTAGCAAGATCATCCCTCTATCCATTTTACTCTCGGTTATCCTACTTTTCGCTTTCTTTTTTCATTAAAAAACAAGTGAAAACACAGATTTGAAACGTTAATCCAAGATCAAATAAGCACAAGTTCTGTTTATAAAACACTTCTCTACTAACTGGTTCGACTGTGTTATAGGGAACTTGCACTCTTTAATTCTTTTCTTATATGTGTAAAACATCAGTTCGGGGTTTTAACAAACGTACTTTCTAAAACGATTTATTAACATTCTGCAATAATTAGTAAAGAAAGAACTAGTCAATCCTACAGTGGCCGCCATGTTGCACACTGAAATATGAAATCACAACTAGAAACTGTCAAGAGATCAGCTCTATTGTCTTGTTCGGGCTGTTTTATTGCTTGCATGCATTGTAAAATTATTCAGTAGAGTAAACAGCGACTTTCTTTTTAAGTAGTTTAACAAAAAGCTTTTATTTCTTCGATAACAAAAAGCAGTTTGACGCTGTGATGTCAGAGGCCAGTACAACATGGCGGCCTCCTTAAGCTTGGTAATTAAGTAGTGCTTTCTCTACTTCTTTTTGCAGAATATCAATAAATGAATCGTTTTAGAAAGTACATTTTTGGAATCGCAAACTGATGCTTTTAAACGTGTTAGAAATAATGTTGGAGTGCAGGTTGCCATTATGGCAGACATACTGAACATGCACTTTCATGACGAAGGGACAAACACAGTGCCAAACGACTACTAACTAAATCAACTAAGTACAAGACAATGTTTCTAATCAACCTAATGAGTAGCTAACAAAGTTTGTCTGCTCTTCTATAGACCAGAACAGTTTGTTTTCCTTAAAGTAAGAAACCTGGAAGTTTTATCGAGGCTAGGCAACAAACGGCCCTCAAATATAATAAGAATTCCCCCTCCCATATGAGTGTTGAGCTTTTACCTATAACAACTTTAAAAACACGTTACCTTGGACGTTTTGCATTGTCTCAACTGAGACACTTGCCAAACCGGATTTCCGCAGTTCATTACGAATTGTTGTTACCTGAAGGAAATAATATTGACGGTGTAAGTTAAAGATACTGAAGGAAGAATGTTTTTTAACCCCTTTCCTCAACTCCAATTAAGTCTTTTCTGTAATAGGGTGTTGAATAGGTAGCTTAAATTAAACTGTTCAATACTGGTTAGTCATAGCCTTTCTTTTCTTGTGTGTGACCTGGTTTTAACCATCCCATCTCTGAACAAACAAAACTAGGAGATTTCTCTATTTCTTCCATAGGACCAATAATACAAAATATGCTCAATCTATCAGATAATGACTCCAAAACTGTAGAAGACTTTAAGAGAAGAAAGAAAAACTTGTTACTTGAAAATGATAATCGCAGCACATAATCGGAATGCGTGGTTTGCAAACCACGCATTCTGATTTTCCTCTATATCCTTTTCTTCTTTTATTTTCATCATTTTTTGATTTGTTAGCAAATTTAAGTGTATGTAACAATCAGACACTGCAATATCAAAATCTTAAAATAGTTTATTCTAAAGGGGTCTATTTCATATAAGCATTGATGTTTTCCAGTAGTCTCCTCAACATTCCATGTTCTTTATTTGTACTCGGTTATCATAAAGGTGTTAGTCTGAAGGAAGTGATGAAATAAAGTTATCCTTATCGATATCGTTAACCAGTGCAAACAGAGTCGGTCCAAGGCCAAGAATGGCTAGAGAATTGTTCAACAACAAACGAACAGCTTAGTTTCCCCGCCCTGACCAACACTCTTATCAGAAACAAAATTCATGCTCTCTATTCGAGAAATCTGTGGTTGAACTGAAGATAATTCTGACAAAGTCGTCGCATGAAGAATGGTATTTCAGTCTTATCTATTATGTAGTTGATCAGATATTTTGACCCGTGTATTTCTTGCAAATGGAAAGATATAAAACATTGTCGAAATTGCAATAAACCAAAAGTGATGCAGACATAATAAAATTTTTCTATAATTACAAATCTGAAAATAATGAAAAATATGTTAAAACGCTTGCTTAAAAAATGTTTTGGTTCTTAATTCAAACGTTTTAAGGGTGGCTGAATGTTTTATGCTGTTTGGCAATTGGTCACTACAATGCCGCCAAATCCTGGAACACTTCCTCAAAAGAAACGCCATGATGAGACTTTCACTAGTTTTAAACTGAAGTTCAAGCAACATCTGTATATTCTCGGTTAAATTTTACGTTTATGACCCCTTTGAATAATTTCTTTTGCTTTTTTTTGTTTTTATAGTTTGTTATGTATTAATAGTGTATATAAATAAAATAATAAATCGGTTCCAGAGAGTATTCTATTTCTTTGCAAGAGTGTAGTTACAATTCCTTTCAGGTTCGTGTTTTCCTCGATGAATTGGCTACTTGCAACTGTCTGAACATGGCTAACTTTTCAAGGCATGTTCCCTTCAATAAACAACTTTATCGCAAGACTTACCTGATAGTAATACGGTGCAACCACACAAACTTGGCTTGGATCATATGCTCCCCATTCCTCTGGCCAACTTCCTTGAAGTTTGTTGACCACGTTAAGGACCTCATCAACTTCAGTCATGTTTCTATAGGATCCCAAACTCTGCTCAAATTCCTCTTTCCCCTTCGCTGCGTAAAATGCCAATGGGGGAATTTCTGGATGGCGGGGTTGTGGCGGGTCGCTAGCAGCTTCCAGCATATTTTCATAGAAAATCGAGGATGGGAAGCTAAGAATATCCGGATGGGACCTGTAATTCTGATATAGGACCATAACATTTCTGCTGTCCTGAGTTTGACCAATCACTTCGTAGCGGGAAATAAGCCTCTCGGTTAACGAGGTTTGCAACCCAAGTTCTCGGGCTTGGTCGGAAAACACGTCAGGGCTCATCTATGTTGAAAACGCAAAGTAAATACAGCCTCGTTTTAACAATCTTCAAGACTAAAAAACATTTCACGAATGACGACCAAATTGATTTAAATCATTTTAGAAAATAACTATTAGCCTAAGTAAATAATTTCTCTTCTTTTTCTAAAGAGTATCAGATTCCTGGCCAAAGAAATAGTAACCTGTTACGAGTTTGGGGTTCCATTCTTTTGTTAAGAAAGTAAAAGGCGCAACAACCAAGAAACTTGATCTTGGTTTCAATGGCGTTTAAAAACATCTTAAAGTGCCTATGACATAAGATATTTTGTTGCGTCAAAGGATAGACCTTTCAATATGAAGAACTGCGGTGAAAATTTGAGTCAAAGTCTGTTATGATTCTCTAGATAACAACATTGTTTTCAACTGATGACGTCATTTTCAATTTCATAACCTTCGGACGAAAAATAGTAACTTTTCTGAAGAATACATCGAGATACATAATCAGCCCAAGTTTGGCTTAAGCAGATTTCAAAAAATTGAAAATTTATCTATCCAACAGCTGGCGTCATCACTTGAAAACATTAAAGTGCCTATTTCACTTACAATTATTTTTGTTACCATTAAAAGTGTTTGGAAACTAAGGACAATTAAGAAAAGAATCTTCGAAATCGGTCGAATTCTCAAATTTTTATACATATTTGAAGTTAAAGTTTTGTTTGTTCACCACCGTGTTTCAAGGGAACTGGGTTATGACTTCATTCCTAGACATCTCTGGCTCAAAACACAGCTAGATGGACATGAATGAACCAGAGACTTTTGGTTTAGAAGTAGATTCAAACCTCATACAGTTCTCAGTTCTTTTGTCCCTTCGTGTTTAGAAAAGATCTCATTTGCTCAAATATTATAAGTCGAGAATGACGTCACAGCCCAGTCCCCCGTAAACGCGGTCGTGAACTAACAAAGTTTGAACTTCAAACGCGTATAAAAAATCGAGAATACGACAGATTTCAAAATTTTTTTTTTAAACGTCTTTAGTTTCCGAACACTTTAATTGAAAACAAAAATAATTGTAAGTGGTAAAGGCACTTTAATGTTTTTAACTGATGCTAGTTTGAGCCACTGTGAAAAAAACAATTTGAACAAAATGCAGAAGTATTCGAATTTCTATGTGAAATTATTTGATCCCAAAACAATTGTTAACGTTAAATGCACTTTCAACAAAAATATCGCGAGAACCATAACACATTTTGACAAAACTTTTTCACTGCTGTTTCTAATTAAGAAAGGTCTTGCTAGTACGTTACAAAATATTTCATGTCATAGGAACTTTAAAAGATGTTCTTCCAAAGAGACTTGTTCATATCGTTAGCAACATTTATTTTCACTTCGCCCTACCTTACGCAATCCTCTACTTCTAGTTTCATATTTGTATAATTACCTGCATGTGGTCGCCAGTGAAGACGACTTTAGTTGAATTGCCAGCCAACACCAGAGGAATGAGGAGCTCGGGCTCAAGCGCCTGAGCTGATTCGTCAATAAGAATATGCGTAAACAAATCTCGACCAAAGCCAAAAAGCGCACGTGACATGCTTAGAGTGGTGATGATTACACGATGGTTTCTGACGTCATCATGTGTCGGCAAAACAAAGGTTCCAGATTTACCTCTGAGACAGTATTTAAGCACATCCTCGCTTAAAGTTCGAACGTTCCGTAGAGGAGCACAAATCCTCAATGGTTTGCAGCTTTTCAAGCCATGTGGTTTATTCAAATATTCGTGCAACAGATTAACGTGCAAGTCTGCGGCACTATTGGTGTGTGTACACAGTAACACGCGGTTATCAGTGCACAGAACCAACTCTCGAATGGCATGACTTAAAGTGTACGTCTTCCCTGTGCCGAAAGGTCCAAAGATCACAAGAGGTGCAGACCGGCTGCCTAGAGCTGTTATTGCTTTGACTGCTTCTTTTTGTCTTTCGTTCAAATTGTTTTCATCCACAATGTCTCGCCCTGTTGTTACCTAAGATGGAATGTATCATTTGTTTCAGTCTCAGTTTTATTTGTTTCACCACAAACATTACAAATCCTTTAAAAGTGCATAACTCTTCAATACTGTTAATTAATGTGGCAAGGAAGTCCAAAAGAAACCAACAGGGGTTGTATTGTTTGGGCTCCTTCGTAATTATTCATTTTATTATTATCACCTAGGGGTCACGTGACCCCACCGACCTTAAATCAAGTAACAAAGACAAATTGGTATCCAGAAACGGAAAGAGCAAGTTAACATTAGTGAAAAGGCAAATTTCCAGCTTTTGACCAAAAATATGAAAGAAATGGCGAGTAACAGAAAGTAGGATACTTTCTTAGAATTTGTATGACTCGGTAGCAAACTCGGTTTGCACTCCATTACCCTTTTCACACACATTTACTTAAAAACATTTTGATTTTATTTTTGTCATTTTTGAAGTACTTAACGTCGAGTCCATCTAACTAATGCTGACCTGCTCTATCGGTTTCTGGGCATATTTTTGTCATAGCTAGTTAATTTAAGGTAGGTTTGGTCACGTGACCTCTGACTGCAAAGAGCTTGTTAATACATGCTGGAGTCGAGTACCTGTCGTGCAGCAGGCGTGCCTTCTGCTGTAGGAAACAATATCTTAGAATGGTCCGGACGAAGCTGTTCAATGGCATCGTGCATTTCACAAAGGGGTGTACGGTTGATTTGGAAACAGATATCCGCTTTCACTTCACTTCCATTGCTAAGTTGAAAGTGGGAACAAAACTCAGAAGACAGCGTTACTACCACACTTTCATTGTCGAGTGACTTGATAAGTGCCTCGTAAACTTTGTTTTCCTGGGAGTTGCAAGGACGTAGCAAAACTTGTCCTCCGCTAACGTTGCGGCTTAACAAGCGTCCAGCCACATGATCCGGTGTAATTGGATATGTAAGTAGGATTGTTCCGAACATCTCCCCCTCTCTCGAATATTCAACACCAGACACTAGAGAGGTAGAAATGTTGTTTGTGATCTTCACTTCTCCGGTGCAATTAAACCTGTAATGCGTAAATTGATTTAGAGTCACCTTGTATAAGTGTAATTAGTATATATGAGTAAGTATTTTCACAAATAAGATAAACGCAAAGTCTATAGATACCAAAATCACATTGATTCTCTGTAGCTCTGAGTTCCGCCCATAAGCACTGGTGAGACGTCATTGTATACTTAGCTCTGTTACCATAGCAATACACACTTTATGACAAGGCAGACTGTATCTATGTACACTTATAGATATTCGCGTATATGAATAATCCTAGTACCATTAAACTTGTAATGCACAGACAGACAAACAGATGGTTGGACGGATGAATTAATGGAAGAATGGAGGGAGAGATGGAAAGAGGGAGGGATGGAGGGAGGAATGGTGGAATGAATTGTGGAAGGGAGGGATGGTTGATGGATAGATGGGAAAGATAAACAGACAGATAGTTACGTATGAAACACCCAAATCCAAGATAGAGTACAGCGTTAAATATTTCCAAGATTCTTTCGTTAACACTTCTTAACACGAACACATTACCTTTCGATTTCCTTTTGCATGAACGTTTCCTCGACATACAACAAGGAGTGCATGACATGTCTGTAGTTGTTACTGTTCAACCCCTCTCCTCCAGCCTGCAACTCAGTTGGGTAAACTTGTTCTGGTGTTTTTGGTAGAGGATATCTCTCTACGAGCTGAGAGTCTAACTCATAACCTACAGGTCTTGGCTCAAACTGCACAACTTGCATTGAACTATCCCACATTGGTTTGTCCTTTGCTAGTTTTGTTCTTTCCACTTTCAGCTTATCAAGAAATTTTTCACTCCCTACGTCTACATTCAATTTGACTTCAAGGGAGGGCGCCTGGCCAAAGTCGAACACAACGCTTTGAGGAAATGAACCCTTAGCGTAAGTGTTGAAAGAGATGGTCATCTTAACAGTGTTAGTTCCGTGTTTAAGGGAAGCTGGAGCAGGTGGAAACTTGTACGAGAGGTCGTTTAGTGGCCTGTAAAAACTGTACGAGGATGTAGAGTTTTCAATTGTAACTGATGACAAACAAAAGTTCCTGTAGACCCGATGCGTCAGACGAGCACGCTGCAGTTGACCAACATCGTTTTCCTATCAGTAGCGTCGGAAAACAACGTGTTAATCATTGAATTTACTGTTTATTTCGATAATTCTATTTATGAACATCTTTTTGTGAATGAATGTGAAACCCCGTGTGTTGACTTGGCGTCTTGTAGCATATCTATACAAACAACAAGCACGAAAAAGAAAAAACTTTTACCTGACCACGAAGACAACTGGAAATTGACATACATTATGTTCATTGATTTTTTTTCGTCTGACCAACCTTATATTGAAGGGATATTGTCCATTTATGTGTGTGCCTTTGACTGTTGGCTTCAACCACAATATCGGCATTCCACTCTGGCTGAACTTCAACATCTACCCCATCAAGTGCTTCAACAAGATCTTTTACCTAAATAAAACGATTGTAACGTGCGTAACTATTATATGTTTACTCAAGAACGAGGCACCTCTTTTGTAAAGTTTATATTCTTTTTATAATTGTTTATTACTGGTTTGTGGCGAGAGGACGGAGAAACTGATTCTCGTTTAGCTAATGGCACATTGGTATGGTATCCCTACGGCGCAGTTTTGGATTTTGCCCTAATTTTCTATGCTTTTCCTAAATTACTCAACTTAACGTAGTAAAGCCCACCGCACACTTGTGCGATAGCATGCAATTTTCGTCGCATGCAATCGAAATTGTTGTCGCACATTCACCGCACACGTTTGCGAGATGATGCAATTACCTCCGACAAACTGCGTTCACTTTTAAGAAAATCAAACATGTTTGCGATCATTATTGCATGCGATAGAAATTGCATCGCAGGCCCCCGCACACTTGTGCTATGTGCTGCAATTTTGATTGCATGCGACGAAAATTGCATGCTATCGCACAAGTGTGCGGTGGGCAAGGAATATGATATCAATAATACTAATATACCGTCATAATTAATTTTCCTTTTACTCACTCATGAAGTTAGGCAACTGAACGTAATGAAACTCCAATGCGAAAATCAGCTCGGGCCTCTTTCATCGTCTAACTTGCTTAATTAGGTAAAAGATGTAGACAACTTTGACCGCAGGTAATTAATCAAATGCCTAATGGGACCAGGTTGGGCACGCCAGTTAAAACGAACTGTAACTGTGTGTAGGGGATTCTTTACGTCCCCGATAGACTCAACTTTTTTAAGTCTAATTATAAGTAGCAGGGAAACTCTATAGCTTAAGTTAAATCGTTTTTCATAACATTAATCTATCGAAAGACGTTTTTAACTGGTTGCAAAAAAATACTTTCAGTTTTGCATTCGAACAGTACATCGCTAAATCGGCGAAAATCCCGTTTAAACGGGCTATTAGTCTGACCAAATATTTTTTCAAGTCCTACAAATGGGAAATCTCTCTTGTAAACTAGATATCAGTGTCATGCCAAGAAGAATCTCTCTCTAGTAAAATCCCTTAAGTTTATTTGATATTGCTAAAAGCCACCCGTCTTTTTTATATTTTAACGTAGCAGTGTTTTTAATCCCCTTTAATCAAAGGATTTAGAAGCTTTCTAAGTTATAAAACAAAAGAGAGGCATAAGATTTCATAAACTATTAACAGAATCTTCACTGTTTTATATCTCTCTGAACTGTTGCCTGTTCATAATCTGCTTGCTGTTGAAGAAACAGGGAAAGTTAGTCTACGCACAGCACAACGAAGCATTTTTTATCTGAAGTCTAAATTAAAACTGCACAGAGATGCACAGCACCGACGAAAATTCAACTTTTAGATACACTGTTTTATATCTCTCCAAACTGTAGCGGCTTTTATGACCACGCTTGTGGAAACAATTTAAGTCGAGTCGGAAACTACTATATTCCAAGCTAATTAACAAATTAAATTTAGCGATGTGTTGGCAAAACTGTTTGTCATCAAAAGGGCTTTGGTATTGTGTTGGTTAGTTTTATTTTAAAAATACGTTGTATTTTTGTACTAACGGTCTTTTTTGCGCCGCTTGTTTTTCAAAGTTGTCGTCAATTCCAAAGTAAAAACGAAAGAAAACTACTCGGTATTAAATTTAGTATAATTACTCTATGGGTAGATATCCCAGTTTAATATAATTTTTCTGTTTTTTTATTCTTAAAAGCGCAAACTTTCATATCTAAACTTTTTCTTTTTTCAAGATACCTGCTTTTCGCGTTTCGTCAATCATGCACCGGTGTAATCTTAAGGCTACATTAACTGACCGCTTGTCATTAACACTATGTAAAAGCTTTATTTTTTTATATCACAAGTCTTTTCTAGCCGTTCTCTCCACAGACCGGCACGGGTTGGTTAAAAATAGACCAATCTTGACCTTAACTCAAAGACACTATAGAACGGGCGACTTCTGACTTTTTGCGAACAGAAAACAGTTATCAATATTTTTAGCTCTCCTGCCGACTTAAATTAATAATCATCAGTTGCTCTTTGTAAGTTTGAAATCTGAATCAACAATTATTGGATAACATTTGCCAATCAACAAGTTTGGGCTTAGCAAATTAAAAGACAACTTACTAAATTGTTGATAAATCAAACACGAGAACTCAATTTGTCTTATATCATATTTTTGTAGTACTTGACCCCATAGTGTTCTTGTTGTTTTTTCTCCTTGACTCGAACTTTGTAATTACATTTAGTATACCCATTACTGCGAACAATGTAAACAAATAAACTTCTTGCAAACCAGAAGTTACAGTATCAAGACGAATGCATAGAAAACTTTACGCTGTCGAGTTTTCAAGAGTCGAGCGAGTAAATTAGAAAAACAACCTTCACGATCCTTCGCGACAATCCTGAACTTCTTAATGTTTTCTCTGGGTGAACGCTTCAGTTTAATTTTTGCTTTAAAATTAGAATATGATCAGATTCATGGTTATTCTAAAAGGTTCAAGAAAGACTATAGTAATTCAGTCCTTGTAATTATTTAACGATGTCAGTGTGCCGTAGTCATAGAGATGTTTTATGTACGTTTCTTGCTGTGAAAAACACTCGTTGTTAAAGCGAAAATTTCTTTTGCTCGTGCGTCCAACATGGCGGCTCGCTCGATCTCCTCTAAAAACAATCGCTACAAGGCATGTTCACACAAAAGAGGCAAACGCAGGCTCACTTCTATTCGCACTTGGAGATTTTCGAAGCAAGAGTAAAATTTCCTTTTCTGGCATCTGCGTTTGCGTCTCTAGTAATTTGAAAACCACCCACCTACATCTCAAATATAAACTATACTTGAGCATCTCACACAACCAACAGCAATTGTAAGGACAAGATTCAAACCTGTTCTGTGTTTTTCTATGCATTTGTGCATTAAAAATTTAAAACAAAACAACGTTTGAAGGCAGGACGGGTAAAATGTACCGATAGTGTCAAGCGATAAGGCTTTTATTGAAAACTTTGTGTCACTCTAATAATTTTAACGAAACTCTTTCAGCTTTATGGGAGCCGCATTTTTAAGTAAAATTAGAAGCTGCTGTTTCTGTTAACCAAGCAAAATTATTTCTGTTGTGTTGTTTAAAGTTAGTAATACGGTTTTTTACTGACTTTGTTTGAAATGATCATCAGAGCTTCACTGAAAACTGTTTGAGTTTGTGAGTCATTATGGTGGTGAAAGATATTTATAAGAAAAATGCCGACTTCTGGAAAAGAGCAGTCGTGAAATGTGAAGGGTCTTTCTGCTTAATTTTCGTATTATTTACTGCATTCAATAGTGCTGAGTCAAGTTGTACAGATTTACTTAATGACAGAAGTGCAATTAAATTTTAATGCGTGCCACGAATGGCTACGTTAGTATACTGTCATTGTGTCCATTATCTAGTGGGTGTAGAAGTAATTAGATCCAAAAATAACATTTTCAGTAACACAACTTTATTAACTTAAAAACTATTCAGGTTGTTCAGCACTTATTTGTGTAGCTTACGGTTCCTTACGAAAACTATTAATCCATTGCGCTTTGATTCGATACCTGTCAGTTGCAACCGAGATATGTACAATGAGTTATTTTGCTATAACTATTTAGATAATGAAAATCTACTACGACCTCTCTCGCGGCTTGAAGACAACGATAATAAAAAAATTGATACTTGAAAAGGTTGAGTACACTTTCGCCATAGTCGTGTAAGAGTTTGCATTGATTTAATCAATTGCCAGCCTAATTTAGGGCGATCGCCGGCAGTTCTTTCCGCGACACTCGTCGCGTGGGGCCCAGGTCGACTCCGGTGGCCTGGCCGAGGGGAGCAGAGCAGGGTGGACCCACAGTTCAGCAATGATTAGCAAGTAGAACCCGGATAGAGTGCAACCCTTCAAGATTTCTGCTTGGAAATTAATGATTGGCGATTTTAATTCTACCTTTAAACCAGCTGAGAAACCCCTATAAAGTGATCATTAATTTTGTTGTATTGAAGTGAAGAAACGATTAATTGGTGTTATTCATTCTAAAACCAGTTGATGAAACCCCTATAAAGTGATCCCTCGTTTTGCTTGTCTTGACGATTAGAAATGATTGGTGTTATTCATTCTAACTTTTGAACCAGCTGATGAAACCCTATAAAGTGACCATTCATTTTGCTTGTCTTGAAGAGTAGAAATGATTGGTGTTATTCATTCTAACTTTTGAACCAGTTGATGAAACCCTATAAAGTGACCATTCATTTTGCTTTTCTTGAAGAGTAGAAATGATTGGTGTTATTCATTCTAGTGTGTGTGTGTGTGTGTGTGTGTGTGTGTGTGTGTGTGTGTGTGATTAAACTAATGCCCTGATACCTATTGAAATTTTGAGTCTTCATCATGTAAACCGCCACTGTACATTGAGTCTTAAAACGAACGTTGGTGAAAATACACTTTCTCAGATAAAGGGGTAAAAATCTGCCGGAGCAGCCTTGAGGAGTGATTCAAGATTCTGTGCGCGATCTTTGTTCTTATTTTCCTTATTGCTAAGTTACTTAGTGTGTAAAACATTAAATCCTTGCTTTTTCAAGCTGGAGAATTTCTGATCTCGAATATTGAGCTTTTAGCAATTACTCAATCTTGGTTACATTGAATTAATTATATAAAAAGAAACTAACTGTCGGTAGCGTTGTGGAAGTTGAAATATGGTTCTGAATAAATTTTAGCTGTCATTTTCAGGTATCGATAGACTTGGAAAACTCTAAAAAGTTAATAAAACAATTATTCCATTCGTTGGATTTGAGATGATTTGTAGTCAACTCTTTGGCTATTTATCTGATCTTATATCCAACGTGCATGCGCTTGTGGAATAATTGCATGCTAAATTATCTTGTACATGTGGTTTGACCCTTTAGATGTAAAATGTCTTGTTAGTCAAACCGAGCTGAAATCTGTAACGGCAGCTTTATTATGAAAAAATGAAAGTTGATCGTTTTCCATTGTTCTTTGGAATACTATGTTGATATGTTTTAAGTTTTCTAGAACATCGTGAACAGATGTTGTATTTCAAAGCGACAAAGACAAACTGTTCCGAATTACCGCGCTTGGCGGTGGGTTATTTGCCTCAGACATGACTCGTCTTTCTTTGCTCTTTGCACATGCATTATCGCTCATTTCAACTGGATAAAAGCACTGCCATTATCAAAGACAAAAGTTCATCAAACCAGATCTGTCGTACAACTAGCGTTAATTGGGTTTTGAAATATCGTCTTTTTGACAAAAAAGCCGCATTCGAAAGGTTTTTTTTATCAACACATGAAATTTATATTATATCATCTTTGACGTCATATTTTCGAATGGCCAAACCAGGACTAGATTCCTATTTCTGCTGAAGATAACTTCAGATTTCGTTTGATAGATGTAACTACTTTAATATTGCATTTAATTGGATGATTTATCCAGAGAAAGTTTTTTGAAGACTTTGAGTTTTGTTATCAGTGTAAACACATATGTTTGAATAGGACAAGGTGCTAAACTTTAGATCAATGTAGAGTCCTACTTTCATTAAACTCGAGCGCGTTCATCATGTGGGAGACTGGGAAGAGGAAATAGACGCACGGACGGGCCACGCTCCATTCCTTTTTGCTCCCGTCCGCGCGTCTTTTTCCTCTTCCCAATTTTGGTGAACTCGCTTGAATTTTTGTTCTCCTGACGAAAGATGGGACTGTACATGTTTTGAACAGCTTATCACAATTTTTAGGGAGGTCCTCAATCCATAGCTTGACTTTAAATTTATTAATGGAAAGACGCTGCCTTTATCATAACTTTTGCAAACTATAATAACATCTTTAGATGTGAAAAGTTTTGTATACTCACTTATTGGTTTATGCCTCAGCGTTGTTTTCAAACTGTTTTTATTTTGTAGCTTGAAAATACGAAGCGAATCGACGAGAGGAGAGCGCTACGGAGAGAACTCAGGGAGTTAAGAGATAAAAAGGACAAATTTGTTGATGAAAATGGAAACCTCAGGGACACGTCAACCACTCAAACTGTTGCTTCAAAATTCACAATGAAAGTTGGCGGTTCGTCGAGGGAGCAAACTGAAAAACCGACCTCGCGTATCATAAACACCGAGCCTCCAACCAAGAAAGCGGCCCAGGAGGTTCAGACGAGCACGCGCAGTACATACAATTTTCAGATGAGCTCGAATAAAGACAAAGTGGACAGCAAGCCCGGTGGATATGGTGCAAGAGGCACCAGTGAAGGTAATAACAGAGGAAAAGAGAACGAGGGCAAAAATAAAGCACCCACTCGGATGTCGCGTCGCGCATCGCTTGCAGAGCTTTTTAAGCTCGAGAGTGGAGCGCCGTCATCAAAGCAGGTCGCAAAACCTGTCGAGACTGTTAGACCGCAGATCGTGGCGCCGCCACCAACACGCGCCACGCCCGACACAGACCGAGAAACCCAGGCAAAATATGATTTGATGAAGAATATAAGCAGATTGCGAAGCCGCCGGCGTTCAGTTCGCGATCTTCAAACCCAAAACAGCAAAGAGGAGCTGGATGGGCTCATGTACGTCAAAACGGACGGCGCTGTCAAACTCGTCAGTACGACGGAAGGAGAAGAACAAACGAAAGAGCAACGGCGTATTCGAC
This sequence comes from Hydrozoanthus tunicans, assembly GCA_026413305.1. NCBI lineage: Eukaryota > Metazoa > Cnidaria > Anthozoa > Zoantharia > Hydrozoanthidae > Hydrozoanthus > Hydrozoanthus tunicans. The sequence goes on along the minus strand of JAOBAT010071602.1, from coordinate 2,312 downwards.
GCGTTTCGCGTAAGGAGAGCGCTGATAAAATGAAAATTACTGCCAACGGCATTTCAAACAATTCAGAGAACGATTTAGCGGCGCTACCAGAAGAACGGCCTTCTGTGCAAGCGAAAACAGCCCCTCCCACCCGCCCAGAGATTAAGAACCAACCAGGTAGCTTTGGCCTTAGCTATGGTACTTCCAGCCGGCCTGGACCCGACTCGAAAAAATATGAACCACCTCATTCCAGGCCTTTCTCGTCAACTGGCTATCAGCGGGGGAGACCCGAGCCAAAGTCGTTCCTTTCAAACGGAGTAAGTACGTTATATATGTTTCATTTTGTCGGCATTTTGAACTAAACTAACTATTATTATCGTTGTTACGCCGGGAGTGGTTGCCCATTACCAAAGCCAATGGCTTTTGTTTAACCGCTCGACGGCACAGATGTAGGCGTGAAAATCAAATTTGTGGAGGGAGAAAAACCGGAGAACCCGGAGAAAAACCCTCGGAGTCAGAAGATCGACAAATCTTAGCCCACATGCAAACCCAGGATTCGATCCTGGGTCCACAGAGGTTCTAGGCACGAGCGCTAACCACTCGGCCATCCTGACTCCCCGAATCAGGCGCTTGACTCGAATGTAGACTGTACCGGTTGGTCCAAAAAATAGTTCCTCTTTGATTTAGTCCGAAAAAAAAGTAAACACAGTTAAACAAATGGCTTTTTATATACAGTATTGCTTAACTTAAGTTTTGCTATCTACCAAATTTGATAATCCTGTACATTATGGGGAGGGGTTGGCGCAGTGGTAAGATCTCTGCCTACCAATCCTGAGGTCCCCGGTTCGATCCCCGGCCTGGTCGAGGGTTGAATATTTGGACGACCTTCTTTCCCGCTAAAGGCCACTCAGCTTTCCATCCTTCCGGGGTCGGTAAATGAGTACCAGCATACATGGACCGCTTTGAAGCGGCTGCCTGAGGCGCCTATATATGCTTCCGGTCCGCTGGGGGTAAACTGATCATTGTAAAGCGCCTTTGAGCATTCATTTGGGAAGGGCGCTTTATAAATGCACCACTTTACCTTTTTTTACTTTTTATATTAACGCAAAGCAATTTAGTTGGACCATTTTTGACTTTCCCGCGCGCCATCATTTTTAAATGTGACGTGCTATAGGAATACCTTTGTTTAGGCCACCATGTATGTAATAGACAAACAAAAAGAGCAAGCAACAAATTAGTTTTCAATATTTTAAAGAAAATGATTAACACTTACTCTATTTCAATTGAGATGGATAGTGGCAGAATATCGAGCGCTGAAGGCGCGAGGTAGATATTCAACTAAGCCACCATCCACCGAAATTTAAATAGAGCAAGAGTTTTAGTAAATACCAGCGAAGCAACTGATGTTTGAAAAGGAAAAGGAAAAATTTGTAAGAAAAAAAATATTTTTTTTACTTGAATCACTAAGTGTGACGAAACTCACGCATGAAGAACCTAATTTACAACAACGTGGTTTTGCTGTTTATTAATAAATTTTTAAATATCGTGAATTGCAAAGAATTTCTTTAGACGATTTTGAAAATCCCGTGTTTATGTTGCAAACTTTTTCAATATATCAAGATCTAAAACGGATGCGAAGTGACAACTTCCGTCCGCCATTTGTTTCGGTGTCTTGTCTACAATTTCGAAGGTAAATATTGTCTCATATCTACTATTTCTAAGCCAATCAAATCGCGCGTAGCTGAGCTGGTGTATACCAACACGTACAGGACAGAACAAATTGTCTTTGGACAAGTATTATGTATCATAACGGGTTCTTATTGTCCCATGGATAGCATGGATGGATTTGTTATTGTACCAAACTAACTTTTAAATTTTTAAACAAAATTCAATTGTTCACTTCCAGCCAACACAACCGAAAAAGTTCAGTGACCGTTACACGCCTTCATCACCAGCGAAACCAGCCGGAGGGGGAGGCGGTGGGGGTCCTTTTGGTGCTGGCTCTGTTGCCGATCGAATGGCGTTTTTCCGCAAAGCAGCAGCAGAGGAATCAAAAGCAAAGGAGAAGCAATACACGCCGACACCCAAACCAACTCCTTCGCCCACCCCCAACCCCCCGACACCAACCTCACCCACCCCTCCAAAGTCTCCGGGTGAAAAAGTGTCGCTGAAGAAGGCTCCGGACCCAAACAGGGCGTAAGTGTCTCATGGAATGGTGTTTATTTCTTATTTGTTTGTCAAGAAAATAGTTCCAAAATATATAGAGGATATTACATGGCCGCGCGGAGATACGAATTTTATCTTCGAGTGTTGAAAAATTATCTCACGAGTGA
>JAOBAT010071591.1:0-21738 GCA_026413305.1 Hydrozoanthus tunicans | reverse complement strand
TATTTATTGACATCTTTTATCAAACTTACTGAAAATGGAGGAAGAACCGGCAAATTCCCAACAGTCCTACAATGCAAATTAAACAACAATAAAGAAGAGTCTAAAGATAACATCTCGCCGTTCCGTTCTTAATGATATACACAAAGATATTTCTTGATTCTGATTGGTTGAAAGCAGTGCTGTTTTTTCGTAAACACAATGCAATATTGTAACAATAACAATAATAACAATAATAATGATAATAATAATAACAATAATAATAATAAAGGTTTATTGACATTCCACCAGGTGGCTCTTCTATGTTAACTATGCAATACAATTTTGAGAACAGTGTACATAAATAATAATATTCACAATAATAATAATAATGATAGATAAAATTTAAAAAAAGAATCTATGCTATTACAGAATGATGTGTTTAGAATAAAGCTATCTAAGTTTGGAATAAAGCTATAAAATGCGTAGAATAAAAAGATTACAACTACGACTTGTAACACGACTACGACGACTGCATGCGGTTACTACGACTTCAACTACGATTGCAGTGACGACTATAACTATGACTTAAAACTGGACTACGATTACTCTGCTTAATACTTCAATGTTGTTTCCCTTTATTATGATTAGAAATTATTTCTTTTATACTTGCCCTGTTATGTGTTGTGTATCATATTAAAAAGTAATCAAACGACTTTTTTTGTTCAACTTTGAAATAATTTGAACTCGCGTGCTTTTAAAAAAGCTCAAACACCCTGAGCCCGTAGGGCAACCCATTGCATGCAAAATTATCTCACCTCGTCATCACTGGGAGATTCAACTGATGAATCGTGCAACATTAAATCCCCAAGATAACCTGCGAAAAGAAAACGAACTCACTGTTAGCTGAATATACATAACGTTTCAACCAACACAGATGGGCTTGGATAAAGATTTTGTAGTACCTTCTACTACAACACTATATTAAGAATTTTTTCTAAGAAAGTTTGACATACTCATTACACACATCGTTTCTATTTATATAGTTACACATAATCACTTTCAATATATTACCTAAATTACTTGAAACTATTAATACATTATAATATAATACTGAGTGACCTGCAAATAGCACGGCTAATTGGGGCGGATCAGTAGTGAATTGCTCTATTCACAGAAAACCAAACACACACATACAACAACAAGAAAAGGAAAAAATGGAAAAAATGAAAGCGTTGTTTTTCTACAAGAAAAGCCTTGTTCCTACAAAGGATGTTGAAAGAGGGGAAAAATACAGTATCAGTTTTTCAATTGTTTTTTCTCTCGCGAGGATTATTATTTGTCCATCAAGTTTTTTACTGCTTTGCCTAAGTGTTCAACGTAGTCATCACGCTGGTGAAGCACATCTAATAATATGTTTGTCTATAATATGCAGTTTGGTCTTAAATAGATTTTTAGATTTCTCTCTTAAAGTAGTTGGTACCACATTCCGAGTCTTTGCTCCGAATTTTGAGAATGATTTAAACTGGATTTGTAAGTTTGAGTGGTAGTGTATAAATTGCGAGAAGCAGATGCGCGCGTGTTGTGTTAATGCACATTTTTGGTGTCTGTAAAGAGATCTGATATTTTAGGCGCTTTCTCGTAACGTATGTCGTGCACTAGGCAGCATATATTTTAGAAATTAGCATTTCTGCCGCATTAGTCGACAGTTGACGAACCTTGAAGGAACTTCCTCGTGTTCTTCTCCTTTGCACACATCAAAGAAGAACTACCAGCGTACGTGGCCAGCAAAGGGTCTGCCCCATAAGACAACAGCAGCCGTAGCACATCGATTTGTCCGCCTTCGGCTGCGTCATGAATGGGTCTGGAAAGGGTGATGTAACAACATCAATCTTTATTACTACACCTTCTTCTACTATTAGTATTACATTCGTGAAACACTGCCTCACCGTATACCGTCATTTGAGCACACATTGACATCGGCTCCATATCTTGTGAGGACTTTTACAACACCCAGCTTGCCCCGGGCGCATGCTTCATGCAGGGGCGTCCACCCCGCATTGTCTTTGGCGCTGGGATCCGCGCCTTCGTAAATGTAACGACGAACGGTGTCCTAGTGGGGAAAAACATGGTTTGTCAGTAGCCATAATCACAATAAGATGCATTCCTAATCAAAACGATAATACATGCAAATACAAAACTACAAAGGTGCTTCCAATAAGAGCTTTTCAGTTTCACAAAGTAGTACAGTGGACTTTGGTATTGCGGGTCTTAGATAGTTCGTTACACATGGCTCACATTTATGTTCATTATGAGTTATCATCAGTTGGAAGTAGCCAGGACACGACACGGTTTAACGTCTCCCAAGTAATTTTACAACCCTGAGTGATCAATCGAGCCCTCCCGCACGACTGACTGGTGCCTTACCACATGGGCTAACCAGACGGAAACCCTAAACTGAACAAAATTTGTCCACAGACTTGGTTAAAATCTACGTTGCAATTCAAAATGTAAAAGAAGCATAAACGGTGATTTGAAAAATCTACAAATATGGCAAAAACAATTTAAGTCCCTTTCGGAAGAAGCAGGTCTTTTAAACAATGAGCAAACCTTACATGGTAGCCGAGCCTGGCAGCTTTGTGAAGAATCGTTTCGCCAGTAGTCCGGTTTACAGAAAGCTTCTTGGTTTCTAAACAACACGAAGACAACTGTTAGTTTATTTGTAGCCGCTGGGTCATTTCGGCACACATTAAAGTCCCTATCAAGTTTAAATTTTTACTTTTTAGATTAAAACTGTTGTCATCTGTGAACTCAAAATTCGAATAACCAAAGAAAATTTCTGCGTCTAAGTATGCTTTTTAATAAAAAAAAAAAAAGGTTGGAATGTAAATTTTGACCGAGCAGGCCGGGGTCTGGTAACTTGTGACGTAGCAGTAGTGAGATATATGGTTTTTGTTTAAAAAATTTCGTTTCTGTTAAAAGATAATTTATTTCAAACAATGTCAAGGGAATAATTCATTGATTAAAGTTAAAACAATGTAACTATTGTAGCCAGAATTGGATTTTTTGAGATAAAAAGGTTGTCTCTGCTTCATGCCTCGTGCTACGTCATATGCCTCCTGCTACGTCATCATTGCACGCTTCAAGTCTAAAAATTGTAACAGGAACGGCGATAAAAGGTTTTATTTTCAAGAATTACTACTATTAAAAGGTTCTACTTTTTATCTGGAACTTAAAAAAATAAGCTTGATAGGGACTTTAAAGGCAAAAAGAAACTTTGTCAACTCAGTTACAGAGCTTTCTTTCCGCTCACCTTTTAGACTTTCTTCATCCATCAACTCTTCCTCGTTCAATTTCTGTACAAAAATGTTCAGGTATTTATGTTAAATCTATCAATATACTGGGACGACTATATCTATCAACGCGAATAGAAAACGGCAAAGGGAAGTGGGTACAACTACACTAAAAACAGATGCAAGCAAAAACAAAGAAAAATATTAATAATTATACCAATATCAACGATCAAATCTATAGCAACAGATAAAAATAAAAAAGTTATTGACGATAAAAGCTTAAGGGAGGGGAGGGTAGTGAATGAAAAGTAAAATCGTTCGTTCATTAACCTCTAACTCGTCTCCTCGCCATTTTCCCTGTGCCTTCAAACTTTCCTTCCAGATCGAGCAAAGGTTTTCGTTATCAGCAATTAGAGTCTCCTTTACAGGTTTCGAGTGAACTTCTTCAACAACGAGCAATGGGAACTCGGATTTGTTGGCTGTCTTCTCAGCGGGTGTAGCAGTAGCAACTGTTTGTTTGCCTTCCAGAAGAGCTGCAGGATTTCAGTTATTGGTCAAAGCTAATACTGACATATAAAAAGCATAGTGTTTCTGTAAAATACGGTTCATTCCAAAACTGACCCGCACTGTGATTGGCTCATTCCCCAATCCCGCACTGTGATTGGCTAATTCCCAAATCCCGCACTGTGATTGGCTCACTTCTAGTGCATTACACCGCACTGCATTAAGGAACGGCTACACGGTGAAACATTGCATCCAACTTTGCGCGAAACTCAAATCCTTGGTGTAGCTACCTTTGAAATCGCTGCTAGCAATGTTACAAGAGCAGGATCGGTTATTATTTCGTTCAACAGTTTCAGAGGTGAGGCTACATGGTTTAATTATTCCACTCCACGCAACGGTTGCATATGCAATGTTGCATCGATAGCCGTAAAGCTCTATATGGTTAAGTTTTCAAATAAATAATAAACAGAAAATTTTGAGTTATTAAGTGGAAATGGATTTTCACGAGTTTTGTGCCACGGTTTTAGCTTTAGAAACAAAACATCACATCGGTACAAACTTTTTTTCTATCTTTTCTTGCTAGATCATTTGCTGTTTTATTACATTTGCTTTTTCTTTTTTCCTTTAGAGCAATTTTTAATTAAAGTCGAGGATCTCGGCGACGAAATGGAAGCACAAATGACACAAAGGGAAAAAACGAGAGGTTTCGCTTCAGTTACAAGTTCAGATCATCAAGTTTCAGTTGCATCCAGTGTAAAATGGTAGAAGTTCATAAAAAAACTCATCGTTGTCATAATCAGCATCATTCTCGTTATCAATATCCATCATCACCATTATAATTGATCACTATCATCGCCATCATAATCATTCCCAGTATTATAATCATAATCATTGCTTTTTTTTTCAAAGTACATCATGCTTTTGTACTTATTTTTAAACTTTCTTACCTGCAGTATCTCCGGGTTTACTTTTGCCTCTTGTTCTTGACTCCAGCACAACAGGTTTAAAATCCTACGATCCAACCATAAAACCCAGTTACTCGTTAGTAAAGGTGAAGGCAACGTGGTGCATTTATATGGCGGCTTTTCAAAATAAATGCTCAAAGGCGCTTTACAACGATCAGTTTACCCCTAGGGGACCGGACCTTTAAGCAACCGCTTCAAAGCGGTCCATGTATGCTGGTACTCATTTTACCGACCCCGGAAGGATGGAAAGCTGAGTGGCCTTTTGCAGGAAAGGAGGTCGCCCAAATATCCAACCCTCGACCAGGCGGGATCGCACCGGGGACCTCAGAGGAGGGAGAGACCTTACCATTGCGCCACTCCCTCTGTAAAAAGGTCAAAGGGTCTAACAGAAGGAATGAGTGGTGTTGATACAAACTAGCTGTTACCATTTGTATCCCTAGACCACAACTAAACACAGAGAAATGATTCTAAAACTTTAATCAAAGGTGTTTCGCAGCTGACCGTTTGTCAAAGATGGTCGTGTTGATAACTAAGATCATAAATACAGGTTCTTTTGTTGTGACTTTAATTTGAGCTGTGGGTATGGTTGGGAAGGCCGTGGTAAAAACCCCCCATGGTACAAAACCCCTCTGGTACAAGCCCCCTATGGTACAACCCCCCTATTGTACAACACCCCTATGGTACAAACCCCCTATGGTACAAACCCCCTATGGTACAAGCCCCCCTATGGTAGAAGCCTCCAATGGTAGAAACCCACTATGGTACAAACACACTATGGTTCAAACCCCCTATGGTACAAACCCCCTGTGGTACAAGCCCCCCTATGGTACAAACCCCCAAGGGTAGAAACCCACTATGGTAGAAACCCCCCTATAGTACAAACCCCCTATGGTACAAACCCCCTATGATACAAACCCCCTAAGGTAGAAACTCCCCTATGGTACAAACTCCCCTATGGTACAAACCCCCTATGGTAGAAACCCCCTATGGTAAAAACCGCCTATGGTACAAAAACCCTATGGTACAACCCCCCTATGGTACAAACCCCCCTATGGTACAAACCCCCTTATGGTACAAACCCCCTAAGGTACAAACCCATTATGGTAGAAACCCCCTATGGTACAACCCCCCTCCTTATGTTCAAGCTCCAGAGGATGAATGTCTGTAACATAAATTGATAAAAGGTCTTAAAGGAATCCTTCATTGTATAACATCAATGGTCCCAAATAAAACTTTCGTTAGGTCTGAGTCCGTATCAGCAGTTCAAACTTGAAGTTTTAAAGTTTCATAGTTTCCATGGTTTGAGCTTTCCGCGCGCTGCCATTTTGAAATTTGTGACAAGTATCAGTTGCAGTGCCAGTCCCTTTCTCGTTTATTAATATTGTGTTCATCGAAAGTGGAGACTGGCACTACAACTAAAACACGTCACATTCCAAAATGGCGGCGCGCAGGAATTTCAAACCGTGGGATGATCAAACTAAACTGATTGACGTTAGATTAATGTACATGATAATCAAATTTGAACTGCTGCTACAGATACAGAGTTATACAGTGGAGAATTCCTTTAAGTTCTGTAGGCAGATATTACCTTAAAGCCGGAATACGAAGCGACTAACATGTAAGTCTTAACGCGGTGGGATCTCTCTGCTTTTTCTGCAACAACAAAAAATAATCAAGAGAAATAGCTGTTTCTTAACTACACAAACATACCAAGGAAAAATACTAGAAACAGAAAAAAAGGATTTTCACAGGTTTGAACTTGTTTTGTAAAAATGGTTCAACTGAAAATGCTACGCCAAACGGATTTGATGGTCTAACTGACCTGAACCCTTTGTTCAAAAGTCGATTAGCATCAACAAAGTTAGTATAAAACTTCGAGCAAAAACTAGCGGACAAAGTTCAAAATGGTGTCAATTAAAAGTCTGAGTTTTGATTGGCTACAGCTTCAACAAGGAGTTCATTAACACACACTCAAAGGTAGGAGAAAAAATAGGCAGTCAAAGACTGCATATGACTCAAGGCAGAATGCATAACAACGGTAATTTAAGTTAAGAGAATGAAAATGCAAATTTTTAGTAGACTTTAGTATTGGTTTCAGCATAGTGAACTATGAAGAAAAGAACAGAACAGAAGAAAAAGTTAAATATAATCCGATCCAATTCATAACCCGAGCCTTCGTTCTCTTAGCCAGCGAGATCTCCTTGAAGACGATCACATGTTTGAATAACTGCTAGGAACGTCTGCTTCAATTGGAATGGTTACAACTCACTCATTCAAACCGATAACATAGTGACGAGAGGCCTCATAAGGCCTTTCGTCACAAAAATCTGACTACGCACGGATTCAAACTATTCCTCATGCCTTATTTGAAGCTTTAGAACGTATCTATAAATGCAACTGAATGACAAAACTATTAACAAGTAAGGTTCGTAATGAAAGGGGGCGTTCCTGCATTCAATCAATCACACGCCACTATCTACCGACGGTGGGAGAAACTCTCACCAAAAATGCAGTGGACATGTAACAAGGTAACACAAGCCAACCTCCTCCGACGGCGGGAGAACTCCCACCAAACATGCAGTGTACATGTATCAAGGTAACACACGCCACCCTCCTCCGACGGTAGAAGATACTCCAGCCAAATATGCAGTGTACATGCAACAAGGTAACACACGCCACCCTCCTCCGAAGGCGGGAGAACTCCCGCCAAAAATGTATAGGGTACATATGAGAAGGTAACACACGCCAACCTCCATCGACAGCCGAGTACTCCCGCCAAAATGCAGTGGACAAGCAACAAAATGATACATACCGCTATCCACCGACGGTGGGAGAAACTCCCGCCAAAAATGCAGTGGACATGTAACTAGGTAAGGCAGTGTAGTAGCAAACAACGACTTGACAAGAAACCTTTCGAAGTGTGACAACATTACCTTGTTCTGTTACGGCCTTCTTTTCTTGCGTAAAGTGGTTTTGGATGTTAGGAAGCATGACCTATAGCGAGTTACCAAATAAGGAAAAGTTGTGATAAAGCAACAACAACATGGTGCCTGCCATTCCGTCTTGTCTGTCACTAAACTGGTTTACGAATTCAATAAACGAAAAGCATTCAGTTAAATAATTCATCAAACTTTAACTCGGTAAAATAAGTGTTAATAACAAGATTGTACAGGCAGATTTGCCACGCATACAGCGACTCTTATGTCAGATACAACAAGAATAAAAAAACAGCTTTCACTACTGTCTCTTTACAAAATTCATCTTTTCTGACAGGAAAACCCTTCGTTTTAAACCAAATACATTTCTCTGCTACTAAAAGTTTGGTCCTTTATGATTTGATTCGTATGATCCTTAAGTTTATATGATACTGCAAAAAAAATTAAAATTTTTGTGCAGTCAATAACTTAAGCAGTCGTCAAACTTGCAAAAAACCTCAGAAATCGGTAGGTGCTTAACCGTTATCTTGCTCAATTTTTAAAATTCAAAGTCATCAAATTTCAATAAACAAAATTTCAGAATCTACTTGTAAGGACAAAGAAAATAAGTGGTCATTTGTAGGTTTTCAAGTATTGGTTTTAAAGTTACAACAATTCTAGTTTACGCGAAACCATTTTTAGAAGGATAAAAATTAAATTAGTTACCTAAAGGTTCAACACTTCATTACCTTTGGTCTGTGTTCCAGTTGCTGCTTGTGCAGGCGAGCTCGTTTAACAGCCTTGATTCGTCTCTCATCTCCAAAACAACGCTTCTTCTTGCCAGCCGCGAGGTCGCGAGTCCGGGGTTGCCTGGCGACGCCATCTTCTGAGCCAGCTTTGTGCAAATTTCATTCAATTTCGGTTAAAAACATTTACATCTTATCGGAACTATTACAAAAAAGCTATGAGTGGTTGGTTAAAACCGAAAGTCTGAAAACCAAAAACTATTTTCCTACTACAGTTGTACAATTATACAAAGCTTCAAACAGACAATCGGCTTATGCTGACACTAGGGACTTTTAACAACGAGTACGCCGACGACGAAGGAAGAAAACATTAGTGAATACAATAGCTGCACGTTGGAATGCACCGTGCGTGTTACCTGCACGTCGTCGACTTGAAAATTACAACGTGAAAAGCTCAGTTTTGAAGTTTTAACGACTACGAGAACGACCAACAAAAAATCTTCAAACTTCTTCAAAAAGATCACTTTCATCCTTTTCTATTCACAAAGCGTAACTTGGACAAGGGGAAAGCCAACTAGCCATACGTGATCGAAAGGGGAAAATAACAAATGCGTTTGTAAACCATCGTCGTCGGCTTTGTCGCCCTCGTTGCTTAAAGGAGAACTGAACCCTAAAATCAACTTTTGCCAAACAAAATCTTTAACTGAGTGTGAAAACGACATTGAAAAAAAAAATTCCTCGTATCGCGCTAACTTTCCGAGAAATTCGAGTTTAAAACATGTTACTTGCTACATTGTACCGGCGGCTTTAGCTGAGAGAGAGTGAAGCTATGACGTCAGATACGAGTAAGAATTGGCTCGGACTAAAAAAATTCATCATTGGAATGTGATATCGCTTACAACGTGAGTTGTAACTTTCATAGCGAGCTTATGACAATAAAAACTGTTCACACGCTCGCTCACCCCCCGTAACCTACGTCACCCGTTTCCTCCGTTTACCGCTGACAGGTTGACAAGCGCCCACGCTCAATGACCCCAAATGACATTCAAACTAGAACTTCTCGGAAAATCAACGCGACACAAGAAAAAAAATAGACATGTTCTCAACACCTGAAGGATTTCACTAAAAAAAATGTTGATTTGAGAGTTCAGTTCCCCTTTAAGTTCCCCACTGCGTACTTTAAAAAAGGAAGAACCCAAGCTCTTGCTGTTAAGACCATTCAAAAGCGTACTGTAGTGCATTGTAACGTAATGTTCAGTAATGTTCGACCATTGTGTTCGTACTAACGGGGTTTCCTGGCGTTAGTTCGTACCAAAAAAGGTGGTCGTCCTACCGGGATGGTGATAGAGCTCCTTTGCAACACCGACCACGTGTTCATGGGTTGTAAAAACTATCAAAGATGTCAAAAGCTGTTAAGATGCAGAAGATTGCATCGTTATTTTTCTTTGCCTCGAACAAAACGTTAATCTTGTTACATGGGAGGGGTGGGACGGGGTGGCGAGTCTTCTTTAGGAGGTGGAGTGGGGGGAGGGGGTATCGAGTTTTCTATGTGAGGTGGAGTTCAAGGGTAGGATGGAGGGATGTCGAGTCTTCATTTAACAATGCCTCCCACATGAGCAAACACAAAAATTGAGGAATAAAGAATTATCATTATGACTTTGTTTTCCATCGTTCTTTTTAGAAGTTAGTTTGTTATATTTTATTATACCAATGCTAAGGATCATTCAAAAAAACCTTCTTACGGTCTTGCGGACCTGTCAATAAAGTATTAGTTGCTATGGGATTTGGAGTAGTACTATCGTGTCAAAATATTTTGATAAGTGTGAATGCGACACTTGGAATTCTCAATCAGGAAAACAAAGCGCGGAATTCCGGTGGCAAAGCAAAACGTTTAAAACTCTTGCGTAGCCAGAACTATAATTTTGTTTATTCTATGCGCCAAACAAACTTTACTGAAGGAACACTTTGAGTTACTGACGAACAGCGCGGTATCCTGCCGGTTCTTACATCAAAAGCGTCAATATTATCATTTCTCGATAGCTCACTAAAACAAACATCAATCTATCGTTATTCGAATCGTTTTCTTAAGTTCAACAGACTTATAAAAGATTATTCTTGTCCAGTTGCTACAGGAAGGGTGAGGTAAATTGTGAAGAGGATTAGGTTTAACTGCGAACACAAAAAACAATATAGTTCAATTATCTCTGAGTGTGAAATATTACCTGCACAGTTCTTACTTCCTTCAATACGACGTCGCTGTTTCTAAAAGAAGAAATTTGACTTTTAATGAAAGGAATAAAGCTGTTGGACTAAAACAAGAGAAGCAAATAATTCTTAAAGTGCGTTACCAGTACTTCCGTGTTCATGGGCAGCTGCTGTCTATCGTACTTGTTTTTCATGCTCTCCTCGCGAGTTTGCTGTTTGTCTGTGCGAACAAAAGACAAACTTACAAAATTTACATAAAATATTCAACGCCATAGCTGGTTTCAGGGTAATATGTCTACTTCAGTGGCTTTGGAGATTCTTCAACCGCACGACCAATATAAACTCTAGAAAGACTGCATATATATAACGAACTGTTGTACATAATCAAGAAGATAAAATTACAAAGAAGTATTCTTGGTAGATGTAAAAAATTTCGTCATCATCGTGAAAGAGCGTATTCTGGCGAATATCAATTGAACAACCGACAAATTTAAACAACGGCGTATTTCTGTTTTGAATTGCTCGGTCATGCGGAAATGGCCACGAAGCAAAAAGACGATTTTTACTTAGTTCTCACATACTGTTCAAAGATCCAGACTCTCTTAAAACCAAGTAAACACCAAGGTATCTCCAGAACTGATACTTTTGAACGTTACACTTGATTTTACTTGCTATACAGTTGTGACAACCGGCAGGTCACTGTCTGTTTACAGCTCAACCGACAGTTATTAATCACGACCAACCTGTGGAAAGTTTTCTTCCCTTGCTCCCTATTTCATTCTCGCCATCCAGCTAAAAGAGTCAGACATTCAAAATATCAACTCAAAAAGAATTTTCATTAACCACTGAAATCGATTTAGTAGTTTATTATTCATATAACTATTTCTAATCTATTTATATTTTCTATGTAAAACGCTACAGGTTTGAAAGAAACAGTATCGACATCAAATTAGAAAACCGTTATCATAATTTAAAATTACATTATGTATGAATTATTTCTAAAATGTTGTTATAACTATGGTAATTTTGGCTATAGTTATTGTTATAATTATTTCCATAACTAAGTTTATAAGTGTTATTATAATGTTAAATAATAGATTTATCATTAATATTATTACCCTTATAATATAGTAATTAACAACAAGTGAACAAAGACTTACTCAATGGTGACTACACTTGCAATTTCGGAATGAAAAAACCTTAACTATATTTTTAAATCTAAATTAACCATTTCTGCTCTGGTCAATTTATCAACACCTACAAATAAACACTACATTTGGTAATCAGAAAATGGAGTAGATTAAACACAGAAAACTAAAGAAGAAAAGACTTTTAGTTTGGAGAATTCAGCAACAGCCGGATCACGTGCCGAAAGAGTTTAAATTACTGGTATGTAACCAAAAGTATGACTTTAAACAGTTATTAACAACGAGAGTTTTAGCTCCTCAGCTTCTTGCTAAGGGGGATGGGGTAGGTTAGTTTTAGTTCCTCAGTTACTTGTTAAGGGGGGTGGGGTAGGTTGGTATTGTTTTCAAATCAAAGCCAAGTTGTTAAAAGGCCAATCAGCTCCAACCCAGGGTTAAGTTCTTTATTCACGCTCGTGTTTCTTACGACTCGTTCACTGACTTGGCTGGGAAATTTATGGTTTACATGTTTCTCTTTATTGTAAGCAGCATTTGCAAGCAAAGTAAACTTTTCATTGTAGGGATATAAATGTTTGACTCTTTTCTTGACCCTGTGGTAAAACCAACCGGAAGTGTATAGTATAACACACTCTGAAACACACTTAAATGTTACTTTCTTCAAACCCTGTTTAACAAGACAGAAAACGGAACGAAAAACTAACAGTTTCAAAAATCGACTTACGCTAACTGAGCGTTTTCGTTTGATAAGCCTTCTCTTTAGTGTTGCACCATTCTCTAAGGGTTGCTTGGTTTCCTGTTTAACCGGTTTGACTGGATTTTCCAGCTCAGCTTGTCTTACTGGCTTGACTAGAGTTTCCAGTTTAGCTGGTCTAACTGGTTTGACTCCATATTCTGCTAATGGCCGTTTTGCTTCAAGACGTTTTGACTTTCCTTCTAATGAAACTGTTTCTTCAGACGTCGAGAGAATAAAAAAATAATTAGTTGATTATCTATTTTTGAAAGAAATATAGGCACTTATAAATCTTTTTCGAAAACTTAGTCGGTTAAATACTATAATGCGAAAATTTCAAAACACTCTAACTAATAAAAAATATACCAAAATAACACAAAACGGTGAGACCAGCCTAAGAGTGCAATTTGAACATGGTAAACTTTCATTAATTGCTAGCTGCAATTCTTTATGTTTTCTAAATCACGAACATGTGCAAAATGACATAAACAACACGTGTTAAAAATAACGTAAACTGGTTATACGTGCGTAAAATGGAAAACTACATTCACGTTTATTACGTATGTTACTCGGGAAGCTAAAATGTTACAATAAATTATTTAAGTTCGAAAAGCGCTAAATCAAACCTTGATTATTGGCAACACAGTCAGTTCAGTGCATCATACCAATACTTAAAAAGTAGTTGAAAAAGAAAGCCGCAAAGGATGTTGGGGGATGAGTACAATCAAGGACTTAGAAAAACAACTGGCTTTATTGCTACGCGAGAAGCGAAACGTCCGCTTTTTAAATCGTCTTTGCTTTCAAATTACCAATCTTTACCACTGATGCTACTAAGATATGATGGCCCTATTTTAAACTCATGCCTTTGAGTAAGCGACGGGGGCGTTCATCCCTTTTTATAGGGTTTGGAGATAGTGTTCATTAGGGAAGGATGATTACTTGAAATGTGCCTTTGTTCGAAAAAAAGCTTTTCCTTTTTTCTGGCTTTTTCCTCCAAGAATAAAGAGAGAAGAATATTTCACTGACAAAATATCTAAACTAAATTATCTCAATCGAGATTTGGATTTGTCAGTCTGTGAAGGGGAACCAATTTTAGCGAATTTCTCAAAGCTCGTATTTCAAACGGAAACAAACTTTTCGTTCAGTCATCACTCAAAAAAGGTCAAGGAAAAGAATTATCTCCCAAGAGCTGGCTTTCCAAAAAAAAATTTTCTTTTTCGGTACCAAAGATGGATAACCATACATCGGGAATACAGAGTATCAACTACTGGCAAGGCTGCGTTCTGTTATCGTGCAACGCTTTTGCTTCAAACTCAACTCACCTGTAGATTTAGTTCGCATTTTGATCTGGTTTGAAACCCAACTTTTCTGTTTCTCTTGAAACGACTTCAACTTTGATTTTCCTAAAATAAAGTGAAATATCGCATTAGTCTTGAAAACATTGCATAGCTAACTAACATAATTCATAAACTTAAAGTGTTCTTACTTCAAAACCAGTAGTAGATTTTGAAAATGTCCATTGCTTCAACAAATTCTGAAGTTTATAGTTGTTCTAACTTCAAAACCACTGCTTGAAAACCTACAAAGTGACCATTCATTTTCTTTCTCTTTACGAGCAGATTCTGAAAGTGTCAAATTGAGATTTTATGATTTTATTCCAAAAGTTTGCAGGATAAGGATATATTTGTAAAGAAACGAGTCCAGATCATTTGACACCGTGTTTTAAAATAATATTATTTAAGAGTCATTAAAACCCCAGCTCCTTGAGCACAAATAACACTATATAACATGAAAAGTGGATTTAAACATAGGACTAACAAGTAGAAATCCAGTTAGCGAGTTGAAATCCGGATAACGGAGTTCGCAAACCAGCAACTTCGCATTGATTACTTTTGTCTCATATTTCATAAAGCACGCAAAGATTCACAAACTTTTCTGAGTCGATTATGTTTTGTTGCTACTACGTATAAAAATGTAAAAAAACAGAGGATTTATTTACCTGCTCCTTGTTTACTTAGCACTTCCATCGATTTCGACTGTTAAAAAAGTATTGCAATGAGTGAACGACCGTAACAGACACAAATTCTGACTTGCAACTGATTACCTATAGAAACAAAACTATTTGATTTCATGACACGCACGCATGGCCAGGAGAGAAAAAACCCCCCTAAGAAACAGCGATTTCCACCAAAGGGAGATCTCTAACAAAGGGGTGAGGGCATGAAAAGGCGATTTCCATCAATGGCATGGAGATTTCTAACAAAGGAGGATTTCCACAAAGGAGAATTGCTTTCAACTAAAGGGGTTTCCGCTAAGGGAAATTCTGACAAGGGGATTCCACCAAAGGGGAGTTCCTAACAAAGGAGTAATTCAACCAAAGGGTTTTTCACCAAATGGGGATTTCTAACTAAGGGTGATTTCCACCAAAGGGAAGTTTATTTCAAAGGAGGATTTCAACCAAAGGGTCTCCACCAAAGGGAAAATTCTAACAAGGGAGATTTCCATCAAAGCGAAGTTCCTACTAAAGGAGGATTTTCACCAAATGGTGGGATTTCTAAAGAGTGATTTCCACCAATAGGAAATTGCTTACTATCTTAAAATTCAACCAAAGGGTCTTCTACCAAATGGGGATTTACATTAAGAGTCATCGTTAAAAAGAAAGTGTAAAAACTCCTGCGAAATTAAAGCAAATGTTTTTGAAGAAATGGCAAAAAGTAGTTTTAGTAGTAAGACTTTGGTTAAAACGGAATCATTCTGATCAACATCAAATTTTGTAATTATTTCGCATATTTGTTCATGTTGGCTTAATAAACATCAAGGTGTACAGTTATTCTGAAAAAATTGTACGCTCGGCAATGAAAAGTGAGACCAAGTTATGTTTGTACCTTGAGGAGTCAAGATTTTTTTTTGTTTTTGTTGTTAAAAAATACTTTTTTATTTTCATATTAATTCACGTTCTTAATACCTTTCTAGAGCAAAATATGTTTATTAGGTATGTTTTAGCGCTCAGTTGATAACTAGTCACACGAAAAGAACGCTTGGACACTGCAAACGCAGTGAAAAAAAAGAAACTCACGTACTCTTGGTGTGGTGTGGAAAAAAATCTAAAATCATATCCGCCTTCAACTTCCCACCCACCCTCCCCTCCCCAGGCTTTACGTAGGCAAACAATACAGTAGAGTTAAAGCAAATCGACAATTTAGTTTCGTAAAAGTATATTCTTACATAATTTTTATTCGGAAACTGGAATTTGTGCAAACAAAGATGACATGCGATGTGTGCAATGTATCTTGTTGTTCTATTTATTTGAACATTTCTTGTTGTGAGACTGTCATCAAGCAATCGAAAGTAGCCTGAAAAGGATAGTTGCAATTGGCAATAGCTTGCATGTTTATTTCTGAGAAGAACTGATCGTTGGTGTATTGGTTTGGTCATCAGTTGGAGTGAGTGTAAAACGTCTTCGTACAGTAGAATCCCGGTTTAACGATCTCCGGTTAAAACATATTTCCGGTATAACGATAAACATTCGTTTCCCGGGCAAAAGTTATAGTAAAATGTATGGGGCAGAACCCCGGTATAACGATATTCGGTTTAACGATACTCCCGGTTTAACGATCGGGATTTTGTACCCCGAGAGCAAAATCTTTCCCGGTATAACGATAAAATCAACATGACAGACCACAGGGAATGCTGCCTTTATAACAAAACAATAAAAACATCAATGCTTCTGTCTACAATCATTGTTCTTGCTTACGCTCCAGCAACCACGAATACCGATTGATGTGTTTTAAATCGCTTTATATATCATTGTTTATCTGCCTTTTAACAGTTCCCTTAATTCTAACATTTTGAACATAGAGTAAAAACGCGTACGTCACCTTTTTCCCGGTACAACGATATTTTTAGAAATATTCCAACAATATCGTTATACCGGAAATCTCGGGGTAACGATATCCCGGTTTAACGATATGATTTTAATCCCCTTGGGATATCGTTACACCGGGATTCTACTGTACTTGGCTCAGTGTTGTCAGTCTGACTGCAAGCGTGAGGACCGGCTGGGTTCGATTCCCGGCCTTGCGGAGGCTTGAACTCTCGAGTGGTCTTCTCTCGCCACACGGTCCGTTGACAAGGACATCAAGCATTTAGTATTGTTCCTCGTCTTCAGCAGGGGACTCAAAAAGAACACACACACAATGATCGATAACAGCAGGGCTTCGACCCGTTGCTGTGGTCTAACCTTTAATATACACACACACGGTCAAACGTGTCAACAATACTACCTTAAGCTAAATCTTAACACGTGAACAATTTTTTGTGTGTTTAATCGTCCTGTTGAAAAAAGTACCAAGAAGGATTGTTCTAGTCTTATGCTACATCAGGCAGGGTCTAGTTCTGTGAAGAACAGTATTCTCTTAGGTTGGTTTGGTCATTTAATCATTAATTGTACCGAGAGGGGGAGGGAGGGGGGGGGGATGTCGTCGAAGCGATTGCATCCCTGAGAAAGATCGTCTGGGCAATTATGTAGTTAAAGGACGCCCCCGTCAAGACACTTTTGTCATCTGACAGTAGCTAACATTTAATTTTAGTATGATATTTCTCATTATTTCAATGAGACTTCCGACTATTTGCTTGAACGCTAAATATCGAAACCTACACCAAGAGTCCTTGCTTATTGGGAAATAACGAATGCAATACAAAACATTTAGTTTTTTTTTCTCGCTAATTTATCAAAACTACCAAATTATTAAACCAACATTGATAATTTCATTCTTATAACAAATATGCACAGGGAATAAATCCCTTACCCTACCCCGACAGCAAATTTTTCAAGATGTTTGAATTTTATTCCTGTTTTTTTTTTTACTAAAATGTCAAATTATGCCATACTTACTTTCGAACGACGCCGCAGTTGTCTCCTGGTTCGTTTTTTCTGGGAGTCCACTTTTACTTTTTCTTTCATCTCCATCTCGCAGAACATCAACATTGCTCTCTGAAGTGCGCGTTCCTCACGCGTTAGTTCCCGCGGATCCCGAAATAAATCCACCTCACCTCGCTCCTTGACTGGAGAAGGTAAGCGAGCTTCTAGCCTCTTAGAGATAATGTTCATGCTTGACCGTTTCTTCTTCTGTCCAGACACGGTTGTCAAGTCGGTGGCATCGCTATTCCTCGAGGCAATCTCCTCGAGTTCTTTGTCAGGAGACATTGTAACTGAGCTACACTCAGATTTATCCTTCAATTCCTCCAAGTTTATAATATCAGCGCTCTTGCTGTCTGTTATCGAATTTCTGCTGGAATTTGAGCCTCGTAACTTTGGAGATATTGAAAAAGGAACTGGTGATTCACAACGATTTTTGAAAGTTGTCTGAACAGAACTCTCACATGAATCATTAAGCGCACAATTAAAAGAGTAAGTCATTGACGATACATCCATTTCCTCTTCAATCGAGCCACGTCTGTCGATCTCAATGTCACTATTTTGCGATGCACGAGTAAGCCGTAGTTGAACACTGTTCGAAGAGTCAGTTTCAGTTTTCAAGAGTGGTTGAGTATTGTTATTTGAGTTTATAACTGACCCAGTTTCCGATGTGGAATTCATTTTCAAGTTTGGTGACACAGGTCGAAATGGCGTCGCAGACACCCTAAGCTCCGGTGAGGGCTGTAACTTCTCACGACAACTCAAATCTCTTTTCTTAGCCCATAAAGTGTTTATGTTACTTGATGATACTGACAAAAGCTGGTTATATTTTGTTGGTCGCCGCACAGGTCGAAATGCAGTGTAATTTGAAATTGCAGGTTGATATCTATACGTCAGTTGACCTGGAGTGGAACGCGTTACCACGGAAACAGCATCTGATTTTGGATAAACGTTAGGGCCTCCTGGAAAGGCTACATGCCGTGTGTTTAGTGAAGGTACTGGCAAAAAAGTCTCTCCCCTGTTTTGGGTATTCACTGGTATTGGATAGAGTCTAAAATGCTCGGGAGGACTGCAAACTACATTACCACTGCCTGCTCCAAAGCCTGTTCGAGGAACGTTTAGACTGAATACGCTAATATGACCCGATGGCTGACTTCTTAATTTATCAATCGTACTTACTATACCGGTTTGGCCGCCAGTTCTACTAAAAGCATCGTTTACTTCAACATTTGAGCTAACAGTCTTCGACACCACATCAGTTTCAGTTCGTGGCGATTGCTTGACATCCCTATTTGTTATGTACGTGGCACAGCCTGCGGTACTCGGCGAAATACTTGTAGTTAAGGCAGGCGCCGGAGAAGACGACGGCTCTTCGCGTCTGCTATCAGTTTGTTGAAAGGACTCGGGTCGCATTGTCCCCGAACTCTTTGCTTGAAAAGGAAGATTTTTACTGGTAACCATAGAAACAGTATTAATTATTTTTGGAATAGAAATAATCACTTTAGGTGGCGACTGAGCTATTTTTATGGAGGGAGTTATAGAAATCCCATTGTAAGCGACTGGAGTCTGTGGTGACGGCGAGGAATGACCAACTGGCAGACGACTACAGGCATTAACAACTGCAGTCTTTAACCCACCATTGTTTAAATCTACAGACTTGACGTCTGAGCTATGAGATATTCGCGAAGATTTTGCATTTTCACCACTTTTGGCCTCACTTTGCACAGTTGAGACAATCAAATCGGGTTCTGATCGCATATCCGCTAATTTTGACAGCTTCCTGAGTCTTTCTGTGAAAGGAAATGTAGAATCGCCCCTTTGGCTCCGAACACGAGCCGAGTGAATCACGTGGGTCTCTGATGGTGAAGCGAGAGGCGTGGCCATACCATGAGTATAAATCACGTGACCAACCGAATCTGGTCCTGATCGGTAAAACAAGAGATAGATTTACTTTTGATAAATTAAACTTTTTTTCTCAACTTTTTCTATCTGAATGGAGCAAAACAAAGATAAAGATGGAAAGAAAGAAAGTGAAAGAAGTGAAAAAAGGGAAAAAAAGGAAGATTAAGAAAAGATATTAATAACGGATAAACTTTAACCGAAACTACATGAAAACTATTAATAAACCTTTACTTTTACTTTCATTTTATCTCGGAGTTTTTCTCTGAAACCAAAGCAAAAAATAGGATTTTTCATGGTATAAAAAAAGATTTTAGTAGAACTTAGCAAAGCCAGGAGCTAAAAAAATTAAAACATCTGAGGTCTTACATGGTAGCAACGAAAGACCTTTCTGTGCTTGGTAATAGTTTGGCGTAAGAAACTATGGTTAAACAGATATCTACACAGAAAGAAAATTTTGAGAGCGAGTCACCGTTTAAAAGCAACAAAACGTAGGGGAGTTGTTCTAATACCGCTCACCTAGAGTTGTCTGCAGCCTTGTTGTCACGTCAAAGGTAGGTCGTGTCACGACAGACTGAACAACAACATTCTCCGTCGCGCACGAGTCTGCCGTCACGCATGAGTAATCTGTCACGTTTGAGGGCGACGTCACGCTTGGTTGAGCACTACTTGCAAGATGAGAAATAACGGAAGCTTTCTCGCTATTAGATGGTTTCTCAATTTCATTCGAGGCTCTCTCATCGCACGGTACTTTTCTACTAATCCCCGCAAGATTGGCTTTGCTTTTTATTGGTACACAAATGGCCAACTCCGGTGAAGCAGGGCGGTCAGTTGTCTCAGTGAAATCACCCTTCTTTGTGGTAAGAGAACCATCTAAGTGCAAAAAAGAAATGCAAACTTTTTTTATTGATGGGCCAATTAAAAAATTTTAACTCCTGATTGTTTCATTCTTTTATAGTATTACATTTATTTGTTAAAAATATTATTAAATGCTCCGAGCGCGGACTCGAGCCCACACCTCTTTGTTACAAGTCAGATGTGCAAATACAGCTAAAGGACGAAACAGGCAAACTGCAGACTAAAGTAAAAACCAAAGATATTCATCTTTTTTTAACCAACTGTTTATTTTTATGCTAACTAATTTTTTTAGAATAAATAAGTCGAAGTTTTATTTTTACCGTTGCCAGAGTAGTTCTTCTGTTCTTCCTCGAGGTTCTCCCTGAAAATTACAAAGCAATTTGTTTAGTTACTATGGTAGTAAAAACGTACAATTTGTGGGAGAGAGCCACTGAACTAACACAATGTTTTTAAAAATTTTGTAGATGTTTCTGAGGTATACGGGTTTGTAAGCAGCACTTTGCGCTCTCTTAGTGGATTTAAAGACAAGTTAAACCCTTTCTGCTTCGGCCAACTGCAAAACTTTTCTGAAATTGATAGCTGTATAACCTAAAGCCCCGACCAAACGGCCAAGAGATAAGATGAAAGCTAAACAGCTCCCGTTTTGGGTGACATCACTTGCGCGCCCTCATTGAGTCAATCCCTCTAAGATGCTTTAACAATGTTGAAAGACTTGTTACTCATGGCGCCATAGGCCAACGAGAGGCGAGAAACAGGCTTGATTTCTTTTTATTCTATAACCATTATCATTATTATTATCATTATTTTATTACTATTATTAATTTTATTATTATTATTATTATTGTTATTATTATTATCATTATTATTTGTGTTGAGCTGGGTCAACTTTACAGATGACCTCACAGTTGTGAAATGCGTTTTTTAACTAAACTAAAAGTACACTCTACCAACAAAACAACGTATCTCAATTAAAGATCGCTTTTTTCAGCTACATTTTCTAGGATGCGAGTTTGGCAGAGTGTTCAGTAACTTGGATCATTTCACTATTTGCATTGCTGCCTGACCAAATACATAAACGAACTCGTTTCCAACCTACTTCCGGACTACAAACGTACAAGCATCTTAAAAAAGCCACGAGTGAAGGCTACAAGCAGCCTCTTGTTTAACTAAAGAAACCATCACAACCCTTTTTCAATTCGCTCGAGCAACTCTCCCAAACTATCTCGCCTCCCAACGCTGGTGCAGCTTTCATAACCCTTTGGTCCAGACTTCAGTAACTACTGTCTGTTGCTACTTACCTGGATTCATTTAGTGCGATGTCCGGTTTTGAGCGCTCCTACAAAAGGCAAGCAGACTATGGTTAAGTATCATACAACTTACAGGTTCTTTGTAACGACAGGGCACAAGAAATAAAATACCCCAAACCCAAGGGTAAACAGGACAAACAGTTCAAAGGCCGATTAAAACTAACCCAGGGTATAAAATGTAAAATCAAGTAGAATCATAGAAAATGATAAAACGTTAAATAATGAAAATATCGATAAATACTTATACATATATATACATATACACACACATATATAT
>JAOBAT010071580.1:0-21742 GCA_026413305.1 Hydrozoanthus tunicans | reverse complement strand
AAATTACCAAAAGTGAGGAATTAGTAAAAGAAAATATTTTAAAAGAAGTAGAGAACCTTGAAAAACAGTTCAAGAATAAAGGACATACCTTACAGATTGCTTATCATTTTTTCCATTTTGGTTGTTGTTTTGATAAAATTGGTTGCAACGTCGAGGCGTTGTCTGCTCACCAAAAAGCCCTTAATATTCGTCAAGATCTGCTCGGGGAAGAAAACGAACAAACGGTTTTCTCTTACAGAAAAGTTGGATTATCTAATTACAAACTGAAGAACTACGAACAGGCATTGGACTTTTACAGACGAGCACTTCAAATCCGGAAAATGTTGCATGGAGAGAACAGCCTAGACACCGCTTCGTCTTACCAAGATGTTGGAGAGACCTACAGCAAATTGGGAAACTACAACGAGGGACTACATCACCTTAAGCACGCTTTGGATATCCGACAAAGTTTACGTGAAGCGGATAACGATAGTATAGCTTGGTTATATACCCACATTGGTAATACATATACCAAAAAAAAAAGTTTTGTTGAGGCCATAAAATGTTTCGAGGAAGCTCTTGAAGTCCAATTGAGTCTAGGCGAAGAGCACAGCATGAGAGCCATGTTATGGCATAGAGTTGGCACATGCAATTACCAATTGAAGAATTATAAGGAGGCATTACGTAACCATCAAAGGGGATTAGAAATAAAACGACTTATTCATAAAGAAGATGACGAGGTGATCGCTTTGTGTTATAGCCACATTGGGAATACACATTACAAATTAAAAAACTTTACCGAAGCGCTGTGTTTTCATCAGAAAGCTCTTGAAATTAGAATGAAGTTATTAGGAGAGGAGAACTCAGACACTGCTATGTCATACGAGAAGGTCGGTCAGTGTTACGACAGCTTGGGAGACTACAGTAAAGCACTTGAACTCCACAAAAAAGCTTACGAAATCCGACTAAGATTTCTCGGAGAAGATCATAGCTCCACTAAGTGGTCTTACAAGAACATAAAAAGCACAGAAAGGAAACTGCAGCATTATTCGAAGATTCCTGAAAGAGACCGTTCACTTAAAACCGGTAGAAAAGCAATCTGAACCCGATTTTCCTTTGTTTGCTCAATGACCTTTAATCAATATCTCTGGGATGCTTTTAAGCATGGAAGTGTTTGTCTGTAAAATGTATAGTAGCTCAAAGAAACATTTTTAATTGAAAAACATCTCATGAATCATTTTGAAAATGTTTTAAAATGGGATTTAGTTGTAAATCCATTGATTGATTGATTAACTTAAGAAACAACTCCATTGTTTGTGTTTTTTTACTGTTGTGTAAACTGTTTGGCAAAGTGGAGCTAGCTATTTCAATAAAAGTGAAGAAAATGCCGAAATTTGTACAGATTCCTTATATTCAACTATGTGAAATTAACTTTAAAGCGCACCTAATCTTCCCTATAAAATGTTATTTGTACCATGAAAATGACCTCTCTAGAGCTCTTGCAGTATTTGTGATATTCCATTTGCCACGTGCACAACAACGATAAAAAGTCAACGTTCTCGATTGACGGTCTAACTGCGCTGCGTTGCAAAACACTTTCAACTTTTTCCAATCATGGTTCATTGGTGTAGGGCCGGTGATTACTCAAACACGAATTTAACCTACACTCATGGCCTTCAAACTTGTGCAGTTGAGTTGTCATGTCTACGTCATAGGTCACGTGTATCATCGAAACAGAAACACTTCCGGTTGAGAAAAAGGGCGAAATTCTGTTGTTCTTGTTTTTGTGCGGCTGTTTTTACTGATTTTACTAGCAAATTAGGGCGCAGACAACATTTTCACTGTATACTGAGAGATTCCCTTTAATCTGTTGCTGGAAAAACGTAGAGTATTGAGAAGCTAAAAGTTCAAAAGTTGTACCTAGCCAATTTATCAGCATCTCACCTCTCCTTACTTAACTCAACCCTTTCAGCCCCATTCAGTTTATCAACATCTAACTCCTCTTTGAATAAATCGCACAAAACAGACCTTTTTGTTATGAAAAAATTGAAGTTGATCAATCATAGAAAACTACATAGGGTGAAAAGCAAAATTCTCCGAAACAGGTAACATGAAAAGTATGGGTTCTAGTTTGGAGAATTTAGGGTTATGTCAATTACTTTATTTGAGCTTTAAGGGGTTAATAACAGTGTCAGTTGCAAAACTGGTCAACAGATTAGTATTGTCTGACACCTATAGGTTAGCAAAGGTTCGTGAATAACACGTATTCAGTACGTAGTTCATAGCTTGACTTTCTACAGAGGTATTGCTGGGACTTCTTGATCGTGCTCACTGGTTCAACTCTGCAAACATCGAGTTTGTTAAGAGAAATTGGATTTCCACTACTTGCAACGCCAGTTTCTTGGAATTAAAAAGCCTTTCTTGTAGTACAGTTAGATGCAGAAAGCCACAAACCAACAATTTTCTTTCTACGCCAGGAATCACTTCAAGATACAGGCATTTTGCTACTTCCACCACCTTTTAGTTCCTTCGCCCACATGATGAAATAATGACCATGAGTTTAGCTAGTTTCAATTTTTAAGTTTTAGCTTTAATTTTGATTTTTAATTCTAAGATTTTTGTGTCGAGAAGATCAAAAAAGAGTTCAAGATATGATAAGAAAAATGCAAATTGAGTTGTTTACTTTGAAATGGTAGTACTAATAGAAATTAGAAACTATTTCCATACAAATGGAAGCTTCATTTGGACTATTGGTGAACAAAGAGGCCAAAGTTGCCAGTGGGACGCTGTTATAGCCAACTGAGCTACAGAGACTAACGTGGGGAGCCGAGTCACTGGTTTCCAAAATAGAAGCGTTGGTCTTGTTTTAGATTTATACAGTACACACCACAGTTAGAAAACATAAATTATTTTATCGTGTGTGAGTCGTTTTTCTTTACTCATCCCTTGCTTTTATTTCTATGTGGCTGGTACACAGCCATTCTTTACCACAAAAACTCATATTTCCTTTAGACAAGGGACACTTGCATGTACACTTATAGTCAGAATCTGGGTCACATTTGACACCTCCATATTTGGCACAGTCAGTTTGATTATCTCCTGGGATACGTCGAGGGACAGTGAGACTGAACCAGTCAGTGTTCTTGAACCAGATGTCTGTCCCTCGGTTTGCATCCTCACGATAGATGATCCGTAATGAAAATGTAGCTTGGTATGTTATAAACATTGCTAACATGCAGAATCGTATCATGCATTCAGCTTACTTAGGTCATATTCCAGAACTTAGAAAGATGACTTGCAATATTACTTCACAGTGTTTCTGTAAGTGTTGTTGTTTAAGTGACGTTCCAGCAACTCAACGTACCTTAAATTTTAAATGGCCTCATTTAAGAGGTCGTTGTTCGAATTCCTTTTAAGTCAAATAATTTTAAAGAAGCCGTTTAGTACAGCGCTAAGGAGCTTGTAAGCTGGCTTCTAACCTTTCTAACAAAGCTCTAACAAAAACATAAAAGTAAAACAATTTTAGTTGAGAAACCTTTCATGGCATAAAACTCAAAACAACCTAGAAAACGCAGTCAGCAGGCGGAAATTGATAAATCGAGACAAGGTCAGATTTTGTTTTTCAAGTTTCCAACTCTGTCGCTGTATTAAGAGCTGTCGTGCTGTTTAAGGTATCAGACGCACCTTCGCCTTTTCGCGTGTAGCGCGCTAGGTTTTTATCAAAGTCCCACTAAAGTTTACATTTTTTGAAAGCTTATTAAATTTCCTATACGATAAAGTCGTTTGTTTATCAGTTTGACTTAATATAATATTCTGGTAGCCTCTTGTTTCGCAAAAGCAGTTCTTCAATTTGAAGTTCTATCTCAAAAGCCAATTATCGCCTCTGCACAGTTTACACACCATTAGAAAGAACAAAGGTTGGCCTCCAAAATCGTGTCGGCGATTTGCGTTTAAGCGCGTTGTCACATTTTTATCAAGTTACAAAGTTGAAACTGCTGTTTTACGTTTCCTTCTCGTAGTTTTTGCAAAATATCTCAAAAACAAGGTAAAAAAAGACAAAACGCTGACATGTTTTTGTAGATCAGACCTTTAGCAAGCTCTGTACAAAATTTGGGATCACTTGGTTAAATAGTTTTGGAGATAAGATTTGCCGAAGTTGGTCAAAATGCGCCAAGTTTACTTTCGAGAAAAACGCAGGAAAAGATTTTCGTGTCGGAATAATTTGTTTACTAAGTGATAAGTGTTTTCGCACTGGTAAAAATATTCAGAGTGCACCTGTAATGCGAGATGGGTCCAAGTTCTTATTATCTTTCACGTTGACTATGAAAGACATTTTCCAGGCCTGCGTTTTAACAATAGATTTTCACTACCGCCAAAAGCACTGGAAATTTATTAATAAGTTGACCTCTGGCTTTTATACCGCTAGCAAGCGTAGCAAACTCTAAGCGCTGACATGAAAAAAATGAAACGCACCAGAAAGGCCAAATCTGGAGGCACAGAAAAACAAAAAGAGAGAAGCTGGGTCGGTAAAGCGGGAATTAGAACAAGTCAAAAGGCTGAAAAGAGTGTGGCGTCCACCAAAAATATATTACTGGAAGCCATGAGGCAATGCGGGTGAGTTGAAGTTACAACAAAATAAGATGCATTTTATAAAATTTGTTGACCCTGATCTTTCACGTTCGCAATCTATTCTCAATTTTGTAACTTATAAAGCTTCCTTGATTTGTAATTGATTTACTTGACTGTTTTATTGCGCAGGTTTGATGGCGGCAGCTTTATTTCTTCGCTTGAAAGGTCCTCGCTCCACGCTCGTCAACGCGAGTTATTGCCTCGAAGGATCCGGTGGGTCCAATACTGCAACTGGGCCCATTTAATTCTTACAAGGCATTTCAATCTTTAAAATCTAAATACTCATATCCGAGGACAAATCCAATCACTATAGCTGTAGTTATAAACAGGGAAGCCAATCTGTTTCCTGTCGGGGTGATGCAAGCGATCAAATTGCTATCATGTTACGTCATTCGGCCGTCTTTCACTTATGTGTCATCGCCGGAAAGTTTGCGGACTGAATATGATAAAATCCCTTTTTTACTGTATCTCGCTAACAAAAAAATATTTTCATATCAGTTTTTCACATTTTGATAGCTCAAATGCTTGGCAATTCGATTGGCTAAAAGAACATTTTTTGGGTTTTTGGTTGAGCAAAGCTAAGCCTGATACATTAAGAGGATGAAATGAATAAAGAATTCGGTCTTCTGGAAAAAGAACAATGGGTGTCAACGGTCAGGCGATAATTTGTTTATCGTCATAATTCTTTGATTCCATTTCATTTACTCTTTCGGTAAACCTGTCTCGATTTCGCCATTCCTTTCGTTCACATGCTTTGTCACATTTTTCGTATGGGAAAACAATGAATGTATCACATACTTGCACATTTGGGTCAAATTAGTGTTTGTAGTTGCTTGGACTTTAATTTTTAAAATTTCACACCAAAACTAAGAGAGGCTCTCTTAGGGGCTGGTAATGTCATCTTTGAGGTAGATTCAGACGAATAGCCCCAAAGGTTGATGACCGAGTGAGTGTGATTATCCTTTACATGAAAACCAGTTGAATCAGAGAAGACAAAACCATTGTGCATTTTGTGTTGTTGTCCTCGTTTCTTTGACAATCACTGCTTCAAATGTTGCAAATTTCTTCAAACATAGAGATAGTGATTATTTCCGGCAGTTTTAAAGCTATTTACTAGAACTTAAAAAAGTATATTTCGTCAAGAATGTGGCCTCGTCTTTTCCAACTGACACTAATGTTAATCATAAAGAAAAACAACTACAAAGATATACAACTCATTTGATTTTAGATCATAAATTAAACTACCAACATATGTAACCTAGAACGACATACACGTTGACAAAGTTATTAATATTTTCATTACTATAGCAGTATGAACTTCTGAAAGCTAATGCAAACTGAAATTTTACAAGTGACATCGGGCACATTGCATTACCGTGTACCATACACCACTACCGAAATTGAAAAAAATGATATTAATAAATATTGAAATATCCCTATACTTAGAGCCTAATTGTGTTGATCCTAATCTACTAAGAATAACAAATGCACTTTAGAAAGAATTAATAAATGCTAGAAATATTTCCTATGTGATATCTCTAGAGATGTTTCATGGATTATTTCTTTAAAAACAAATTTAACCAGAAAGTTTAAAACTAGTATACTAGACTTGAATCTGAACTTCATGCTGACATTGTCTTGAAAACCTTAGCAATGTTCAGTGTATTAGACACCACCGCTTTCTACATTCTGCAAAGCACCGAGGCACATCTGCCCTGACCAACCAGAGATCTGAGACTTTCCCGTACACTCGTTGAGCACCCTCCAAATACGTCTATTACGATGTTGTACTGTTCCACTTTATATTCTTGCATCTGCATCTCGATTTCGTGACGTAAGTTGCGGTGCGTACTTCATTGTCTTCTTAGTGTCCTTTGCCTCTCTATTTGAGATCCTCTCTATTCGGGCTTGTGACTCGGGAGCTTTACTACACAGCCAACGTGTTAGATCTGAGCAAGAGTGGTATTCAGTCTTCTTGTGATGGTCAATCTTAGTTAGAAACATTTGTTGGTAAAGTTCTTGCATTCCAGCCACTGTGTGGGTGGGGGCTGAACTCCACTCAGACATCCAGAAGCACTCTGTCCCATTTTATTCGTCTGATCCCATCTTTGAACTACAAATTTCCCTTGCAATTGCCATCTTTCTGCTCTCAATTCGTCAGCGTTCTTTCCTTGCTGGACTCGCTTCACCCATACACCTATCTTCTTCCCTACGATCTCTTCGTTTGTGCTCCCAGAATTATTATATTATCATCATTATTACTATTTTTTAATAATATTGTTATCATTATTGTTATTATTATTATTGTGATCATGTGTTCATTAAGTCACAACGAGGTACCACGGGTCCCAGGTCTCTCCTTTCTTTGTTCTTACAAGCTAAGGACAGTACTTTTCTTAGTTTATTTGATGCTGTCATACAACAGTGATTTTTCTTATTATCATTATTATTATCATTGTTAATATTATCATAATAATAATAATAATAATAATTATTATTATTATTATTATTATTATTATTATTATCGTTATTGTTACTAGTATTTGTTATCATTATTACTATTACTATTATAAACAGCTTGAAGTATTAATGGGATAGTGAATGACAGCAGGGCTCCGAATATTGTTTGTCTATCCTTCAAAAGCACACAAAGCACTTTTCAAAACAAGTCAGAGAAGTGGTCAAGCATTGTCACTCATTTGAATTTTAAAAACGCTTCTTATATACGCTCCATGTTTATAAACCTGAAAGTTACGTTCCAGCTAACTGACTTTTAAGACCTCACTAGAATATCCAATTATGATAACGATTGACGTGCAAGCTTGAAGCATTTCTCATATTGTCGACAAGAGCATTGCAATTCTCAATTAAAACCAGCAAATCTTATGTTGATATACCATAGAAGCGAATGCGACCATTAACTCTCGAAAGAATGACGACGGAACGAATAAACAAACGACGACGGAACAAAAAAAGATATAAAACCAAACACACACTTTCCTGTAAGACGTGCCGCATTAGATTAAAAATATTTTACCATATTTGCCCTGAAGGGCCAATATTTTTATAAAGATATTTTAAGACATTTTTCCTGACGTAAGGGGAACCCCCGTAAGTTGGTACAAACCAACTTTGGCAGCAATCCGAAAGTGAAAGTAATTTGTACACGAGGCGTTGGGTCTATGTCAAACTGCAAAACCTTGGCTATGCTGTTAAAGGATGCTCTATAGGATAATATGAAGGAGCGATTGTTGTACACCAATTCAAATTGGTAGGACTTTTCACTACTTGTTAGAACGTATTCAGCTTGACCATTTGAATAATTTCTCGGATATTTCAACTCATATCAACTGTGTATGAATGTTAGTATATTGAGCAAGAATGACTCAAACTGCACAAAACAAGATTTATCAACAAGTACCATGTTAGAATTAAGACGCATGTTAACTCGTAAAGCCTAGCTAGTAATCTTAAGCTCTCTTATGATTTCCTTACAAAACACCTACAACATGCAATGTTAGTTAGACAAAGTTGTTTTGTTTCATGTCTCGAATGAGGTGTTTCGATTTGAAAAGTTCTGTTTGTAATAATTACATTTGCTGAAATCCGCGTACAGATCAAAAGAGTCGTGTAGTAGACGATATTCGAACTATATATCAGTGCTTATTCCTGATACAACCCAAGCCCGAGGGTTGTTCGCTAGTAAACTAAGATTTGATCGATAATTAACAATTATTCTCAGAAGTGGAGGTGACTAGTGGTGGAAATTTACGGATACGCGAAGCGGGAGGTAAATATTTATCGCTAGGTACCGACACTGAGGGGTATAAATTTACTGCTTTGGTAAATATATATGCCAAATAAGTCGAATGAATTCTGGTGAGAGTTGGTAATTGTCGTGTTTAAACCAAATTTATCAATATAAGCTTTTGCAAATAAGATTTAATTTGTTGCAAAATCAGTATTTAACGTATCTTCAGAATTTCAAAAATGCTCGCTCGGAATTGATATTAAATCATTTTTCTTTTAAACTGCATAACAGTTCGTGAAATCATAGAGAAATGTTTAATTTAGGATATCTGAAGGACTGCAGAGCCAATAACAAATTTAAAAATTAAAACATGCGAGACATCAGAAATACAAACGAGAGTAGAAGTTATGTCGCTGCCTAGGCATGTTGCATTAAAGCCCTGTTTGCACGGCACGAAATAACCCGGGTTAGTTTGTGCTGTGTAATTAAATAGGGCTTAAAGTAAAGACGTTTCGATCACCATAAATTCCCTGAAGGGACAAGCTTTTTACATAGATTATGCAAAATATCTTTCCTGAATGTAAGGGGGAACCCTAATTTGCGAGTTGGCACTAAGTTAGCAAACTGTAAACTAGTTAATTGATCACAACCCGAAAGTGAAAGTAATATTTGCACGAAACGTTAAATCTAACGGCAAACTGCAAAAGTTGAGCAAAGTATATAGGGATGCTCTAGATAGGATTAAATGAATATCCCAAACTGGTAAGCCTCTTCTTTTATGAGTAAATTTGATGCTATAAGCCTCGGCTGGTCACTTAATCAGTTTTGTTATGTTTTAACTTAGATAGATCAATATGTATAAATCTTTAAACTTGAAGAAGTGACAGTAAACTACACAACTTTACAATGCTTTTCTTATTAAAGTCTCAGGCACGGATTTTAAAATGGCCGTCCCAGCAATTTGGGCAAAACTGATTTACCATTCGCTAACCATGGGGTTCAACTGTTTCTTTTTTTCTCTAGTTGATGTGAGACAAAGGTCTCTTTGTTTCTTGTCTCATTTATAAACTCTTCGTCAGAAAAGATGCCTCAGGGTAAATTACAACAATAGTTCACGTTAGACCTAATTTCCTGGAATACAATCGAGCCATTTTCGTAGAAATTGATAATTCAAAACCTTTGCTGTGTCAGGTATTAAAATGCTATCACTTCCAACGTTAATACCATTAATTTTACTTTGGCATTTGTTGTTGGTTTTACCAAGTCATTGATATTGTACCTTCGGTGTCCGCTAAAGCTTGGCCGACACTCAGTCCCTAAATACTAATGTCACGGAATCTCTTTATAACATGCAGATTTGTATATAATTTGAAAGAGTTTAACTAAGTTTTCAGAAAAACTGTAAATGGCCACAATTAAGCTTTATTTTGTTGTGAACGAGACTTATTTTCAGTTGGTTTTCAAGATTTTTTGTTTTCACAACATGCTGTTAGCGGCTTCTTTAATTTTGACATTCTTCGACCTTTCCTTGTACGATATTTAGCCATGTCTGCCTTTAGTTTATTTTTACCCGTGCTTTTACTTTGTAAAATAATTTGGGTTTTGCTTATTTCCTTTTAGGTTTAATCAAAGACGTTGACTCTTTTGTAAGTTCCTGTCTACGCTACAGTTAAACATGCTACTGAATTTATTTTGCAAGATATTTTTAGAATTCCTGGTCTTCATTCAGTTCAATTCATTACTAAGTTTCATGCTCCATTTTAGAGTCAACTTTCTCTAAAGAGTTAAGCTCGCGTCAGATTTCGTGACTTTAGCAACACAAGTACCTTGTTCAGATTATTTTATCTAATCTGCTTGATCAGTAGACAACAGGAAATCGCATTTTTCCCGAGGTCACATACTGTCCTTTTAAGCCTCAGTATAAATGCAGTGCACGTTATGTAAGCTACTGCAGTGAATTGGATGATAAATATAGGTCCGATAGCTAACTATTTTTCATGGACTTTTTGTAATCTTTTTGGGTTTTAACAGCCTGTGATTTACTTCTTCTAGCATCATAAAAGGTCATCAACCCTGCAAATATAATTCATGACTCATGAATATTGACAAAATTTTCCAGGGAAAATCATGACCAAGGGTCATGAAAACAACATCATAATTTTATTATAAGATTGCTTTTTTGCCTTCCCGAAATGTTCTTACAGGCCATGAAAAGGCAATGGATGTTAACAATTGTTTATTATAATTGTAAATTACCCATGAATAACACTGACTTTTTCCGAAAATTTTTTTATGACAGACTACATCTATATTGTTTTAAGTTCGTTTCTTTTATCCTAGACTTTGTTTGTTGTTAGAGTTTTTTCTATAGTTTGGAGTTGCAATAAACTCAACTTCTTTTCTACAAGAGCAAAGAAGAACTTCTCCTTACATTCCTAATAATCGCCCACAGCCTTGGGTTGCTTTCGTTAGTTTCGGGCGTCCCGCTCGCGCCATCCAGACCGGGAGAAACTGTCACATTTTCTTTTGCATTTTGCTTCCGTTACATTAACTGTGTATTGGCTTTAGAGATTCGAACAAAAAAAAACAATTATTGCACATATGCATTATGCTGATAATTTTAACTATTAGTAGGACGTTGGGTAAATGCTTGTCAACTCGATACCCTACTCTATATATAAGTAAACCTATATTGAAAGAGTTCAAGTAGCTGCGATGGTTCTGAAAGTACTCTAATGTTATTATATGCTGTATTCTTTCGATCTTACCTTCCCATGCATTTTTTTATTCATTCATGTCAGAAATATGGTTATGTCAAGTAACGAGAAGCGTTGGTTGGTGGTTGGTTTGGTGTTAAACAAGGTTTTGGTACCAAGCATTTGCCCGAAGATAGAACAGGAAGTTAAAGCAGAGTATCAAAAACTAGTTGGGACACAGTCCATACACACTCAACTCCAGGCAAGTCATCTTAGGAAATGGGGAATAGACCTCAAATACGAAAATATAAATGGGAACGATGGACTTAAAAAACTCAAATCTGGAAAGCCCGATAAGGGAAAATGGAACTACAAAGTCACCTCTCACATTGATTTTGCCAAGTTGTACGTACAGCCGTTTATGGCGAAGTTCACCAAAATCGAGGAGTGCGATGCGTCAGCTGTCCTGACTCTTCTTGAAAAAGTGCCAGTTTTTTCCGCTGCTACACAAACAGCCGCTGACAGCGCCAGACAGGTCAGAAACCAGTGGGCTCATTGTGATTTCGCTGAGTGGACAGAGCCAATGTTTAAAAACTGCTTCCAAGAAATAGACCGGCTAGTCTGTTCCCTTGCTCTACCAAACAGCAAACAAATTCTTGCAGAGATAAAGGAATGGGAAACAAAAGGTAAGAACCAAAGATTGTTTTCCTTGAGTCTCATATGTGTAAACACAACATACAGATTTGAACGAGGCCCTGCCACTGGAAACAAGGAATACTGATCGAAGTTTCGCCGATCTGCAGCATCGAGAAAGAATCCCAATGACCGATACAAAGGAAAAGAAAAAAATTTGACCTCGGTGGGATTCTAATTAACGAACTACGTAACAGATCTACGTCGCTCTGACCAAACGAGCTACAGGGTCAGTTGTGAGTTCGGTCGTGGTCGTGGGACCACATAAACAAACACAAGTGAAAAAAAAGGCTCTGACTCAAATCCACCAATAGTTTCCAGTGGCAAGGCCTCACTCAAATCTAAGTGTTATAAAAGATAAAGAATTTGAAAAAGTTTTGGGACAGGTATAAAAGAACTCATTTTTGAGCTATTTCGTGAACCATTGTAATCACTTTCTTCTCGACCTGATTTTTAATTTGTTAACAACCAGGTTCTCTCTCTCTCATTCTCTCTCTCTTTCTTTAGTCTCTTCAACAAGCTATTTGACAATACAATTTCAGTGCTGTGCATTTAGCGTGGTTCTAAACTCCATTTTGTCTTCAGGAGAAACGCTTATCGCCGGCAGTTTAGTGGACAAAGATCTTTTAGCCATGGTTCAGCAAGACATCGCGTCTTTAAGATTGCAACATGAGCTAAATCTAGACGAATGTAACGCGAAAAACGCAGAGTTGACGGATCTTTTCGAAAGGTTAAGAAAGAAAGTCCTTGAGAATCAATTAAAGGTTGCAGAAAATAAGGAGAGTATTGATGCAATCGCAGATGAGATTACAGTAAACAGAGACAAGATTGAGACAACTACGGATAAGGTCGAGGCAAATAAAAAGAGAATTGACGCAATCACAGATGAGATTACAGTAAACAGAGACAAGATTGAGACAACTACGGATAAGGTCGAAGCAAACAAAGAGAGAATTGACGCAATGTTTGCTGAGGTCGCAGCAAATAAAGAGAGGGTTGATGCAATTGCTGCTGAAGCCGAAGCGAATAAGGAGAAGGTTGCCGGAAATGCAGATTGGTTTGCTCAAAATACCGCAAAAACCTGTTCACTCAATGAAAGAGGTAAGTTTCCACTTTGCTTGGGTGATGGATGAGCAAACAGTAAGCAGCGATAACATAAGTGCCGAACATAAGGGCCAATAATTGTATTTAAAAACTGCTACTTGTTTAAGGGTTTAGATTTCAACAAAGTTACAACACAGTTAGACCCGAAATTCTAAACTGAAGTTGCAAAAATAACTAAAAACCACTCCTGAGGAGTTCGAGGATTGCCTTCAATCTCACGGTTTCTCAAGCAGTAACAAGCATATCATTATGACAAAGCCGTTAAAGTCATTCCACAGTTTTGAAATGCGCATCTTCACTGCGCATATTAGAAATTTTAAATTGTTTACACGTTTTTATCATATTCTAGTGAATGTTAATTTCTCGAAGACAATTTTTATCAGAATAATTAATGCAAACAGTAGCTTTCTTTATGATATACGGGATTTTTGTTTAACTCGTTCCAGTCCCCCCTCGGAAACGGAGAAAAACAGCACATGTAATAATTTGTTGATTGGTCCACTCAAGCACGTAGTAATAATTTATTAATTGGTCCACTCAGGCACGTAGTAATAATTTGCTAAATGGTCCACTCAAGCACGGAGTAATAACTTGTTAAATGGTCCACTCAAGCACATAGTAATAATTTGCTAAATGGTCCACTCAAGCACGGAGTAATAATTTGTTAAATGGTCCACTCAGGCACGTGGTAATAATTTGCTAAATGGTCCACTTAAACACGGAGTAATAATTTGTTAATTGGTCCACTCAAGCACAGAGTAATAGTTTGTTTAAGATTGGCTTTTCACTCGCCCAGCTTATGCCCCCAAAAAGTTAATGATGATGACTATGATGGTCCATTTTAACTTTTCATGTTTGCCGACGCAAACATCCTTCATTTCATACTTTCCTCTCATTTTTAGCTTCCACGAATAAAGAGTTTAGCTCCGGTGCCTCTTTACTTTCCACCCATACGATATTACTGCTTTGCTTTCAAAGCCTGGTACCTAGGCCCTTTTTTGTTACAAAATGAATTACTATGTCCAACCAAGAACAACTACCAAAAAGCCCAGCACTGTCGTCCATGAACAGCAGTGTTATCCTGAGCTGATAACTGAGATCGGACAGACCAATCAGAACTTTAAAAACGCAATATTCGAGATCGAAATTTATTTGAAATATGTAGGCTAATCGAGTTTTCTGTTTGTTTAATAAACTTTGCAGTGTCATTTTTAAAAATCCGGTTTGTTCTTTGAGCTTTAGGGCGACATTAAATTGACAAAGATCACAAATTATGTTTTGGCATTCTTTAATTAATAGAAAACGTTTTTCCCTACTTAGGCGAACCTAGCGCTCCAGAGTCAACCCTAGGCCTACCACCCATGGCTCCTCACTTTACTGGTCATCAAGCAGACATTCGTAAGTTAACAACAGCACTAACAAATTCTACAACGCAGTTATTTTCCATCTGGGGCTCTGGAGGATTCGGAAAAACATCTCTTGCAATAGCTGTGGGACATCATCTTGCAGAACAAAGTCTAAAAGCGTGTTTTGTCTCTCTCCGTGGCGTAAGCACTGTCGAGGCCCTGACGGAGAAGGTACTTGCAATTATCAACCCCCAGCACTCTCCAGTTGTATCTCACAATGAAGCCCTCGAAAGCTTGCGAGCCATTTTGGGGTCCTATTCTACCGTTACCACTTTAATCCTAGATAACGTCGATGATCTGCTTTTACAAAGCACAAAATGTAAATTTTTGGATCTCGTACGAGATTTCTTTCAGACCAATAAAAACCTAAGAATAATCTGCACCTCTCGGGAAAGTATGAGCTCTTCTGGTCTATCTCTACGAATATACTCGTTAAGAACGGATCCTTTGGAAACTGAAGACGCAAAGAAACTTTTGATTGAACTTGCTGGTGGCCAGATTTGCAAAAAAGAAGAAAACGAAGAAGTTTTAAAGTTGACAAAAATTTGTGGCAATGTACCGCTCGGATTGAAGATTCTCGCCATGGTTATGCTCCAGGACAAAGTTTCAGCTCGCGAAATGATAGCCGAACTTGCTGGATCAAGTATTTTGAAGCTTGCGGATATTGAAGACCTTCCAGATGAGCAGAAATTAGAAAGAATGTTTGAAATTTCATTCTCAAGACTTTCAAAAGAACATCAAACAATCTTCCTGAACTTAACAATTTTTCCAGGTTTTTTTTATGTTTCAGGTGCAGTTGCTCTCCAAGACAGCAGAGAACAGTCGCCAGTTAAGATCAAAAAAAGTTTAGGACTGCTTGAAAGAAAAGCGTTTCTAGAATATGACCAAAGATTGGGTCGATACTCGATCCATCCTCTTTTGAGAGCTTTCGGAGACGAAAGGATACCAAAGGAAAGAAAGGAAAAACTACTTGTACTCCATCATTGCCACTTTCTGCAACTATTAGAGGAACTAAACGATTTGTTCTTGAACGGTCACTCCCCGGAAGCTGTAAACCGTTTTAACGCGGACAGAGAGAGTTTCATGTTTTCCATAGACGATGGAGCGTCATACGAAAGGAGCTTTGAAAGATTTAAAGAAAAACTACCTAACATGAATATCTTTCTGGACTCTATGTTATGGGTTGATCAAGCTTTATCAAGATCGTTGTATGATAAGTATCTGGAGAAATGCAAATCGTCCACCTCAACCCATTACATACACTTTTTACTTTCAAAAACCTTTTGTTCTCTATATAAAAAGAACGATGGCAATTTTGTTGATGATCTTTTAGCGGAAGTAGAAAAAGCGATTGAAGCTCTCCCTTCCATCTCTCCTTCAATCAAAACAAAGTTCCTTTGTTATTCCGGGTTGAGGAAGTTAGTTTTGTTGCAGCTGGAGCCTGGAGTTTCACTCCTTGAGAAAGCAACAGCAGCTGACTGCAACCTTCAGGATTCAACAAGTGAAACCAAAGTACTTCAGGTAGTTACTTTGCGCGTCTTATCAGATTACTATGAAATGGAAAAAAAAACTCAGACTGCGGAGGAGAAAGTTAAACAGGCTCAGGATTTATGTTATTCCTGCAAATATTTGGAGCCTATTATTGGTACCGAGCAAGAAGAAGAAAATGACTCGAATAACCAACACTTTGTGGCTCAAATATACTATTTTTTGTCGCATTTTTGCAAAATTACCCAAAGTAAGACCAGAGTAAAGAAAGACCTTTTGAAAGAAGTAGAAAGTCTTGGGAAACAACTTTACGACAAAAGACCTTCTTTGAAAATTGCTCAACATTTTTTTGACTTTGGTAACTGTTTTAATCGAATTGGTTGCAGCCCCGAAGCGCTGTTTTGTCACAAAAAAGCACTTGCGATTCGTCAAGGTCTGCTCGGGGAAGAAAATGACCAAACAGCTTCCTCTTACGAAAAAGTTGGCTGGACACTGTTCAAGTTGCACAATTACCAAGAAGCAGTGCCTTTCCTTACTAAAGCTTTTGACGTCCGACTGAAGAAATTTGATAAAAAGCACCAAGACTCTGTCCGCACCCGCAAGAGGTTAATTCTGGCCTATCTTAATCTTGGTAAAACACATTACAAAAG
Organism: Hydrozoanthus tunicans; assembly: GCA_026413305.1. NCBI lineage: Eukaryota > Metazoa > Cnidaria > Anthozoa > Zoantharia > Hydrozoanthidae > Hydrozoanthus > Hydrozoanthus tunicans. The sequence continues at coordinate 5,346 of JAOBAT010071580.1, read as the reverse complement.
AGGAAACTACAGTAGTGCATTAGAAACACTAATTCGTGCACTTGATATCCAAGAAAACAATATCGAAGATAATGAAAACACCGCCCAGATGTACAGCTACCTTGGTTTGACAAAGTTCCAGCTTGGAGACTTTGAAAGTGCTTTGAAATTCCAAAAACAAGCTTTGCACGTAAGACTTCGAACTTTTGAAAAGAAAGACGAGAAAACTGCCCTCGCATACACTGATCTTGGTGTAACATTTTACAAGTTGGAAAAATACCAACCTGCAGCAGAAAACTTAAATAAAGCCTTTTATATCCGAGAACATCTAAACGATGTTGGGAAGGATAATGAAGGTACAGCTTCAATGTACAATTACCTTGGCTTGACTTATTTCAAGCTTGGAAATTTTAAAAATGCAAGGTATTACCATAGCCAAGCTCTTGATTTGAGAATAACGTTTCTAGGAGAGAACAATTGGCATACAGCATGGTCCTACAACAACCTCGGTGAGGCACATTACAGTTTGAGGGACTACCAAAGTGCATTGAAAGCCCATAGACGTGCACTTGATATCCGCTTAAATATAGTCGGCGAGAACAAAAAACGAACAGCTGAGACGTTCACCAACCTTGGCGCAACACAAATGAAATTGAATATGTTTGAAGAAGCAATCGAGTCTTACAGAAAAGCTCTCGAGGTCTGGCAGGGATTGCATGGAGAACAACATGAGAATACTGCTGTTGCTTACAGCAACATTGGTATTGCATTTAACAGACTAAAAGACTACGAGAACTCGTTGAGTCAGCTAGAAAAGGCCCTTGAAATCCGGCTGAATTTATTCGGAAAGAACAATTTGGATACGGCTTGGTCGTACCAAAATGTTGGGGAAATCCATAATAAGATGAAAAACCACAAGAAAGCACTGGATCACTATAAACAAGCTTTGGATATTCGACTAGAATTCGAAGGGAACGACGAGAGCATTGCTTTGTCATATAAACATGTTGGCGAAACATACTGGAAGATGGGTAGTTTTGAAGAGGCCTTAAAATCTTTTACAAATGCTCTTGAAGTTCGATCGAGAATGCATCAAAGCGAAGAGCACCGTGAGATAGCCGGGTTATACCAGAGGATTGGCTCATGCAACTATAAATTGGAGAAGTATAAGGAAGCATTACTTAACCATGAAAAAGTATTAGAAATAAAAAAACGTATTAATGAAAAGGATGACAAGGCGATCGCTTGGTGTTATTTTCACATCGGGAACGCACATTACGGATTAAAATACTATACCGAAGCGCTGTCTTTTCAGCAGAAAGCTCTTGAAATTCGATTGGAGTTACCAGAAGGGGAGAACTTAGAAGCCGCTACGTCATACCAGAAGGTCGGCGAATGTTACGACAGTTTGGAAGACTACAGTAATGCACTAGAATTCCACAAAAAATCTTACGAAATCCGACTCAAAATGCTCGGAGAAGATCATAAAGCCACTGTGTGGTCGTGCGAAAACATAGAAAGAACAAAAAGGAATATTCAGTGCAAAACAGCTACATTCAAAGATTCTTGACTCCTTTTTCCTGATTCCTTAGACTAATCTGGGACACCTTGTAGCATCAAAGGACATTTTGATAAATTGTAGTAGTTCAAAGCAATATTTTGAATGGAAAATCATCTGATCATTTCCAAACTGAAATGTTATGAATGGATGCTAGTAAAAATTTTTAGATGGCTGTAATGAGAAGAGAGTATCAAGTGTTTCAGCTCTCAATTCTAAAAACCGATTGAGCGATTGACTGATTGATTGATTGATTGATTGATCGACTGAGTGATTGGTTGATTAGTTGATTGATTGATTTACAGAATCATTGCTTAATTGATTGACTGATTGATTGATTTGATTGGTTGTTTGATCGATTAACTGATTGATTGCTTAATTGATTGATTGACTGATTGGTTGATTATTTTACTGATTCATTCTGTGAAAGTCTGAGTGACTGATTGATTGATCAGTTGATTGACAAAAGATAGATAGATTGATTGACTGATTGACTGATTGATTGACTGATTGATTGATTGATCGACTGACTGATTGATTGATTAGTTGATTGATTGATTTACAGAATCATTACTTAACTGATTGACTGATTGATTGGTTATTTGAACGATTGACTGATTGATTGATTACCTGATTGATTGATTTACAGAATCTATGATTAATTGATTGATTGACTGATTGAATGGCTGATTGATTGATTATTTTATTAATTGATTGAGTGAAAGTGTGAGTGACTGATTGATTGATCAGTTGACTGACGATAGATAGATTTATTTATTGATTAATTGAGTAAGTGAGTGACTGATTGATTGATCTGTTGACTGATGATAGATTGATTGATTGAGTTAGTGAGTGAGTGATTCATTTACTGACTGATTGATTGATTGGTTCATTGGGTTGACTGACTGATTGTTTTTTTTTGATCGACTGATTGATTGATTGACTGTATGACTGACTGATCGATTGAATGACTAATTTATTGAATAATCGATTGATTTTTTTGATTGATTGACTGACTTATGGATTAATTAACTGATTGATTGAGTGAGTGAGTGAGTGACTGATTGATTGATCAGTTGATTGATAATAGATAGATTGATTGATAGAGTGAGTCATTTACTAACTGATTGATTGACTGATTAATTGATCGATTGATTGATCGATTGATTGGTTGATTGATTCATTGATTGATTGACTGAGTGAGTGAGTGAGTAAGTGACTGATTGATTTATGTGTCGATTGATGATAGATAGAATGATTGATAGATTTAGTTAGTCATTTACTAATTGATCAATTGGTTTGTTGATTGATTAACTGACTGATTGGTTGATTGATTGATTGATCGATAGATCAGTCGATTGATTTACTGATTAATTGGGTAAGTGCGTGAGTGAGTGAGTGATTAACTGATTGTCCGATTGATTGATTAATTGATTGATCGATTGATTGGTTGCTTGATTGATAGATTGATTGATTAACTGACTGATTGATTGATTGATTAATCCATCAATCAATCGATTGATTGACTGGTTGATTGAGTGAATGCGTGATTGAGTGAGTGAGTGATTAATTGATTGACCGATTGTGTGATTGATTAATTGTTCGATTGGTTGGTTGGTTGGTTGCTTGATTGATTGATTGATTGATTGATTAACTGACTAATCGATTGATTGGCTCACTGATTGGCCAAAGAGTATCATATTTGTAAGAACTCATTGTGTACCTAAAATAGACAACAAAGATCACTCCTTACCTATTCATTTCTCTATTTATTATTTGTTTTGTTTCGTTTACCAACCGACCATCTGTTTCCATTAAAGGTACATCTCAACTCACTAGATCCGAGGCAATTGACATACCCTCCTCAAATATTACTATTATCTATCTAAACTTAAGTAGTAAGGTGTACGGAAGTACACCTAATTCGCGCTTTGCGGCCACTTTATCTAGTGTTTCTCCTTCCATAGTTTCAATCTGCAAAACCGCTCTGTTAAAAACACAGGTGGAATGATGTAGAGTCAGCCTGAATATTTTAGACTTTTTTGGACGAAAATTGAAATTTTCTTGAACATGGGTAGTTTCAACCCAACCCAACCAATAGGTTTTTCTGACCCCCCACCCCACTCGTTTAATATGCCTGTTGGTTCTAACCCCACCCATTCAATGTGAATTTTGACCTCCATCCCCAACCACCCATTTTGCCTGTTAGCCTTAACCCACCTAACCAATGTGTCTGTTGGCTTTGCCCTTCTTAACCAATGTGTCTGTTGGCTTAACCCCACCTAACCAATGTCACTGTTGTCCTTAACCCACCAAACCAATGTCACTGTTGGCCTTAACCCACCAAACCAATGTCATTGTTGGCCTTAACCCACCAAACCAATGTCACTGTTGGCCTTAACCCACCTAACCAATGTCACTGTTGTCCTTAACCCACCAAACCAATGTCACTGTTGGCCTTAACCCACCTAACCAGTGTCCCTGTTGGCCTTAATCCAACCAACCAACGTGCCGGTTAGCCTTATCCCACCTAACCAATGTGCATGTTGGCCCTCGCCCCTACCCGATTTTTGAGCATTTTCAAGGACTCCCCGAATTCTACAAAAACAGGATAATACTCGTTTCCTGCTCTTTAAGTATACTAACCATGTCACCTTTAGAAAAATCTTATTTTGTTCCAACAGACAAACAACGCGCCAGATATTCATTTTCAATCGTTGTTCCGTGCTAAGTGATTGAGGCTCTTGGTAATCAAGAGTAATCCACCATAGTTGATCCTTAGGTAACCACTTCCGGTACACTTTCTGTTGTTTTAGCAGCCAAAAAGAATCTACGTAAAAAAGCTACCACGAACGTCTTTTGTCACAAAAGGCACAATACTAGTTAGTGAGTAACATAAATGAAGAGTATTTGAATTTAGTCATGACAACGTAAAATCATATCACTGTCTATGATTTTAGCTTTATTTACTGTTTTAACCCAAGAGACATAACAGTATTACGTACATACGTGAGAACACGTAGATAAATACAGATAAGTATACAAAAATTATGTTTTTAATGAATTAAAAACTTTTATGTAGCAAGTTTTAATGCTTTATTATGCAAAATAGAGATTGCGGCCTGGTAAAGGCAAATAATAGCGTAACGGACCTTAACAATAGAGACCTTAAGCACAAGCCTTCCGTGTTTCCACGAAGGCAACCGGAAATCAAACAGCCGTTGACGCGTACTTGCACACGTCATGCGGCCGTGTTGATCGTCACGGAGGTGAAAAATGTCTTGGCTGCCTCCGTGACGATCACTACGGCCGCATGACGTGTGTAAGTACGCGTCAATTACTGGTGTTTAATTTCCGGTTGACCACCGTGGAAACACGGAAGGCTTGTGCTTTAGGTCTCTAATAACTAACAAAGCCGCACCAAAACTCTCAGGAAATACACTATTAAGACTCTTGCTGAAATTGACTTTAGCATTTTAAGTTAAATAATAAGCTAATTAAGTCCAAAAAACAACGGTCTAAAACTCCAAGAGGCTAGTGGTGAACCGAGACAAAAGGCGCAGGCTGGGATACTTCAAAGACCAAGAGGCGTATAAGCAAATATAGAACAAAACTGGCCTATACAAATAGACTTCGATCCAAAGGATGGAAGTGCACTTGTAAGCATCACAACTGAAATGGTAGCTAAAGGTTTTGTCGTCTAAAGGCCTCGTTTAACGTTAAAAGTCGTTAATGTCTTTGTTCACAATTTTCTTTTGTTTCTGGTCTTGACCCTGCACAAAACGTGCAGAAAACACAAAAGCTTTTGA